>PVKP010001630.1:0-141261 GCA_004027715.1 Plecturocebus donacophilus | reverse complement strand
CAAAATAAAAAAAAAAAAAGCTCTTAGATTAGAAAGTAATTTGTTAATAACTATATTTTCAGTAAGTATATTTATAACTACATTGTTAACAAAAAACTCTTTTACTTGGCTCACATTATGAGAATACATATACACACATAAAGTCTATTTATTTATATAGTATATTGTATCAGGTTCAGTGATTTTACTGTGGACTAGTTCATTAGGGAGTCAAAAACTTAGATACAAGGTCTTACCCTGAATGCTTTTTTATATGACCTTGGTCGATTTACTCTTCTGCCAAAACAGCTTCAATGATTTCCTGTCAGTGATAAAATAAAATTTTGACTTTTCAGCATGGCCTTCACAATCTACCTTCTCATTTTTTCATCTTCTATCACTCCATAACCCACAGTAGGCAACTTATGTATTTTTCAGCTTTTTCATACGTTCAATGAATAATTATCAAGAACCTACTATATACAAGACATTTTGCTGGTTACTAAGGATATACCAATGAACAAAATACCATGTCTGCCACTCATGGAAAATGGTAGAAAATATTGATAAAAATTACGTAATATTATGCATGATATTAGATTAGAATTCTGACATAAAAGTTGCAAATGGAAGTTACAGCTGGGGCACTGGTTTGTTTTGAGGGTGCCAGAAAGTCTTCTCTTAGAGAGTGAAGTCCTAAAGGTTAAAAGCATTTAGCCACGATGGAGCCTTTAGGTGAGAAACGCAGCAGGACTGTCTTACGGCGCTACTTCTGCCTTTAGCCCCCGTCTTCCCATCGTGAAACCCTGTTTGTCTCATCAGACTCACATATTGCTGCCTTTGGAAAACAGTCCAAGAACCTTCATCGCTGCTAACCTCTCTCTGTCATAGCATCACAGTCTGACATATTATAATTGCTTGTATGTACGGCAATCTCCTCTAGACTTTGAGTCCCTTTAGAGAAACATTCTTTGTATTTATATCCTCCAGCATTTATTTATTGTGGGGTCCTGAATAAATGTGAGGAATAAAAAATAAATAACATAAACTGCCTTCCCTTTTAGAGCTCAAATTAAAAAGGGGCAACAGCTTTGAGATAAATTTTTGTAATTCTGCTTGATCCACGCTATAAAAGAGGCCTGCCAAGCTGCGACAGAATAATGAATAACAGCTTTCGGAAATAGGAGTGGTGAGAAAAATAAGAAGCAGGTATCCAAATAAATATTTTCTATAGTTTGATAAAATCTAGTCCATGATTATTTTAAAATGATCTACTAGAATAAAGATTGGTAAAAATAGTTTAAATATAGTAAGGCAAATGTAACAAAAAGTAAAGATGAATGGAATCAGTCTCTGTGGAAATGTATCTGTCAATATTATTGTGTCCATCAAAGACAGCCCTTAACTGCTGCTAACTAAATTTAGAGCATGGGCAATCACTAACCTGAAACTGTTTCCTCTTCTATAAAATGCAGAGTTTGGATGGATGTGAGCAGTGTTTTCTAAAGAGTATTCCATATGGCTTTCTAGAACGTTCATACAGAAAAAAAAAGTGTTGGAAGCTCTGTATTCAATACATTTAATTAGGTTTCTTTAGAATAGGACTTCCCAAAATCTATCATAGTCTAATAAACAGTGTGGCTCACTTGAGGGGCCCAGCATACACCTTTCTCAAATCTTTCTGAAACATGAAACCTGTGAATCATTTATGTATATAGTTACAATTTACAATAACAGAAATAAAAGGAAAAGAATACAGCGCTATAAAATAGAATAACCCACTTTAGATTGGGTGGCCTGAGTACACCTCTCTGAGATCTGAAGTGTTAGATGAAGGATGGAAATAAATCACAGAGAGGAAGGAGCAAGCATATCAGAAATAGGAAGCAGTACATGCATATCCCCTGATTATAAAAATTAACTTGGTTCATTCATTTCAGGCGCTGAAAACCCACAGTGGGCTGAGCTTCTGAAGCTCTGGGTCAGACAAAGCAATGCGGCAAAGGTAGACGTAAGCATGGGGCACACTAAGACAATATTGCAGTGCTCACAGTAAATCAATGCATGACTTCATTGAGAAAGTCTTGATAAGAAAGAAAAAGATCAGCTGAATTAAACAGTGTGCTGACTGACATGATTGATTTTTCCATGTGTAATCAGTACATTCTGTCATGGCAAATCTTTAACAGCAGTTCATATTCTGGTACTTTAAGCAAAACCCCACAACCTGGACTTAATTCTGAGAGCAATTTAAAGCCACTGAGTATCTTTAAGTAGAAAAGTGATAGTCACTCTGAAAAACAAAAATCACTGTGAAGGTGACAAAAACAAGAGATGGATGTGTCTGCCCTCATATTGCTTACGTCTGTATATATACAATGTAGTGTTACCCATTCTGTTGATACATCTGACTGTACTTGTTTCCAGTGAGAAAGAAAAAGGGAGTAAGAGATTCTCCTTTGCACAGTTTAATGTCCCCTACACATTTTAAAGTCAGTATACAGGGCTTAATATCACCATTTTAGAACTCTAATTTTTCATCCTTCTCTTTCATTTTCGGTCATACTATTTTTATTCTTCCCCAAAGTGAAATGAATAGAAGACTTATTTAGGCAGGATATACTTGAGTATATTTCTTCTTTCTCTTAACTGTTCTGCATTCAAATTATTCTAAATAATGTATTTCGATTAATATATTCCTTGCAACACAAACTTTGAGTTTGAAAAGCTATTTTTTCTCCTGTCTTATTATTCAATATACTTTCTCATACCCTGGAAGCAAAATATGAAATGTTCAAAGACTGTGCTCCTTTCTCTTGACTGCTGTGAAGTTTCTTTCCTAAGAGTAACCCATTTAGAACTGTATGCAGCACCATCTTGTGACAAATGAAGTAATTGCTTTTAGTAAAGAGCAACTGCACATTACTCTGATGTTCTGCATAATTCAACCCCCAATTTAGAGGATTTTATAAAGTCAGTAAGCAGTGAGGAACAGATATGGTATCTTGGCATTTCATGTTATTTTTCCATCAGAATTTGAAGTAAAAAGTAGAAAATAATAACCTTTGAATTATTCAATGTTTAAAATATTATCTAGAAAGCTATATCCTGCTTTTACTAAAAATATTTTATATTAATGAAAAAGCAAACTAGAGGTTAATGATGCATTTGAATATTTAGCATCTCCTAGGCTAAAGTTTCTAGATATGGAATCATAATTACCTAGTGGTGGTGACATCGAAGGTGATGACCCTTTCCCGAGGAGCCCTCCTCTACAAGCAAGATAAGTACTTACCCTGGTGGCCAGGTGTGGTGGTTCACACCTGTCGTCCTAGAAACTGGCAAGGCACAGACTGGCAGATTGTTTGAGCCCTGAAGGGCAAGGCTGCCGTAAGCTGTGATAGTGTCACTTGGTGACAGAGCAAGATCCTGTCCCCAAGTTACTCTGTTTTCAGTATACAATTTATACTCAGCACACAGTTATTCTCAACTAAATATTACACATTGCTTTATGGAATAAAGGCATTTTCTGTGCACATGCTTGTGAACAAAAAGTCCTGATTTAATTGTTACCATGGCTCTTACTCTCCTTAGCACCTCTGTGGAAAACACATTCATAAAAGATAGAAACTTTTCAATTCTATAGAAGGGAAATATTTTCTTTATAAAATAGTGGAAAAACATTTTCAGCTAAGTATTATTGAATGATATACACTATGTGAAATAGTGTTCTTTTGTAGATGTTGCTCTTTTAGTCATAAAGTTCTCAAATGCTGATTTAAGAATCCCACTTGTTTTGACCTCACACAGAGAATTGAATAAAATAGGTTAGCTCTCCCAACTTAGTAAGTCTTTTAGGGAGTATGCTCAAGAAGGAAGAGAGACTTCAGATTATGCAAAATGTTGACCATGGAAGCAAGGAACAATCACAGCATTTCTCCATTGTATCCCTTTTCTAACAAAGTAGAATAAATCCCTGATTTAATAAATCCAACTACCGACATACACACTTAAATGTTACAATTTTAAAAAATTTCAATAGCTTTTAGGGTACAAGTGGTTTTTGGTTACATGACTGAATAATTCCATCAATGAATTCTGAGATTTTAATGCACCTGTCCCCCAAGTAGTGTATGTTTTACCCAATACATAGTTTTTTTGTTCCACACCTCCTTCCCACCTGGTCGCTTCTGAGTCTCCAAATTCCATTATGTCACTCTGTATGCATTTGCATACTCATAGCTTAGCTCCCACTTATACATGAGAACATACGGTATTTGGTTTTCCATTCCTGAATTACTTCACCAAGAATAATAGCCTCAGTTTCATCCATGTTGCTGCAAAGGACATTATTTCATTCTTTTTATGGCTGAATAGTATTTCATGATGTATATACACCACATTTTCTTTATCTACTCTTTGGCTGATGGGCACTTAGGCTGGTCCTATTTCAATTTCAGAACTAGTTATTGTTCTATTCAGGGATTTGACTTCTTCCTGGTTTAGTCTTGGGAGGTGTAGGTGTCTAGGAATTTATCCATTTCTTCTAGATTTTCTAGTTTATTTGGGTAGAGGTGTTTATAGTATTCTCTGAAAGCAATTTGCATTTCTGTGGGATGAGAGGTGATATCCCCTTTATCATTTTTTATTCTGTCTATTTGATTCTTCTCTCTTTTCTTCTTCATTAGTCTGGTAGTGGTTTACCTATTTTGTTAATTTTTTCAACAAACCAACTCCTGAATTTATTGATTTTTTGGGGAAGGGTTTTTCATGTCTCTATCTCCTTCAGTTCTGCTCTGATCTTAGTTATTCTTGTTTTCTGCTACCTTTTGATTTGTTTCCTCTTGCTTCTCTAGTTCTTTTAACTGTGATGTCAGGGTGTCTGTTTTAGATCTTTTCCACTTTCTTCTGTGGGCATTTAGTGCTATAAATTTCCCTCTAAATACTGCTTTATCTGGGTCCCAGATATTCTGGTCCATTTTGCCTTTGTTTTCATTGGTTTCAAACAACTTATTTATTTCTGTCTTATTTTCATTATTTATCCAGAAGTCATTCAGGAGCAAGTGGTTCAGTCTGCATGTAGATGAGTGGTTTTGAGTGAGTTTTTTAATCCTGAGTTCTAATTTGATTGTATTGTGGTCTGAGAGACTATTTGTTATGATTTCTGTCCTTTTGTATTTACTGAGGAGTGTTTTACTTCCAATTACATGGTCAATTTTAGAATAAGTGCAATGTGGTGCTGAGAAGAATGCGTATTCTGTTGATTAGGGGTGGAGAGTCCTGTAGATGTCTATTAGCTCTGCTTGGTCCAGAGTTAAGTTCAACTCCTGAATATTCTTGTTAATTTTCTGTCTCGTTGATCTGTCTAATATTGACAGTCGGTGTTAAATTCTGCCACTATTATTTTGTGGGGGTCTAAGCCTTTTTGTAGGTCTCTAAAAATTTGCTTTATGAATATTGGTGCTCCTGTATTGAGTGCATATATATTTGGGATAGTTAGCTCTTCTTGTTGCATTAATCCCTTTACCATTATGTAATGTCCTTCTTTGTCTCTTTTGATCTTTGTTGGTTTAAAGTCTGTTTTATCAGAGACTAGGATTGCAACCCCCCTGCCTTTTTTTTTTCTTTCATTTGGTTGGCAAATATTCCTCCATTCCATTATTTTGAGCCTACGTGTGTCTTTGCACATGAGATGCATTTCCTGAATACAACACACTGATGGGTCTTGACTCTATCCAGTTTTCCAGTGTGTCTTTTAATTGGGCCATTTAGCCTGACTACATTTAAAGTTAATATTGTCATATGTGAATTATGATTCTGCCATTATGATGCTAGCTGGTTATTTTGCCTATTAATTGATGCAGTTTTCTCATAGTGTTAATGGTCTTTATAATTTGGTATGTTTTACAGTGGCTGATATCGGTTTTTCCTTTCCGTATTTACTGCTTCCCTCAGGAGTTTTCATAAGGCAGGCCCAGGTGTGACAACATCTCTCAGTATTTGCTTGTCTGTAAAGGATTTTATTTCTCCTTCACTTGTGAAGCTTAGTTTGGCTGGATATGAAATTCTGGGTTGAAAATTACTTTCTTTGAGGATATTTAATATTTCCCCCCACTCTATTCTGACTTATAGGGTTTCTGCAGACAGATCCACTATTATTCTGATGGGCTTTCCCAATCTGTGAAACTTACTCTTTATCCAGTTTTGTACCCTTGCTGGTGAGGAGTTGTAATCCTTTGGAGTGGAAGAGGCTTTGTGGCTTTTGGAATTTTCAGACTTTTTGTGCTAATTTTTCATCATTTTCGTAGATTTATCTACTTTTTCTCTTTCAAGTTGGTGACCTTTGAATAGGTTTTTTTCTGTTTGTTAGTTTTCCTTCCAACAGTCAGGCCCCTCTGCTGCAGATCTGCTGGAGTTTGCTGGAAGTCTGCTCCAGACCCTGTTTGCCTGGGTATCACCAGTGAAGGCTACAGAACAGTAAAGATTACTGCCCGTTCCTTTCTCTGCAAGGTTCGTCCCAGAGGGACACCCACCAGATGCCAACTGGAGGTCTCCTGTATGAGGTGTCTCCCAGTGAGGAGGCATGGTGATCAGAGACCCCCTTGAGGAGGCAGTCTTACCTTAGCAGAGATCATTCACTGTGCTGTGACATTGCTGCTCTCTTCTGAGCTGGTAGGTAGGAACATTTAAGTCTGTTGAAGCTCTGCCCACAGCTGTCCCTTCCTTCAGGTGCTCTGTCCCGAGGAGATGGGAGTTTTATCTATAAGCCTGTGCCTGGGGCTGCTGCCTTCCTTTCAGAGATGCCCTGCCCAGAGAGGAGAAATCTAGACAGGCAGTCTGGCTACAGTGGCTCTGCCTAGCTGCAGTGGGCTCCACCCAGTTCAAACTTCCCGGTGGCTGTGTTTACATTGTGAGGGGAAAACCGCCTACTCCAGCCTCAGTAATGGCAGATGCCTCTCCCCCCACCAAGCTCAAGAGTCCCAGGTTGACTTCAGACTGCTGTGCTGGTAGCCAGAATTTCAAGCCAGTGGATCTTAGCTTGCTGGGCTCTGCAGGAGTGGAATCCTCTGAGCTAGACCATTTTGTTCCCTGGCTACAGTTCCCTTTCTAGGGGATCTGTTTCGCTGGTGTTCCAGGTACCTCTGGGGTATTAAACAAACAAACAAACAAAAAACCTCGTACAGCTAGCTTGGTGTCTGCCCTAACAACTGACCAGTTTTGTGCTTAAAACCCAGTGCCCTGGTGGTGTAGGCACCTGAAGGAATCTCCTGGTCAGCGGATTGTGAAGACTGTGAAAAGCATACTATCTGGGTTAGAATGCACCCTTTCTTATGGCACAGTCCCTCATGGCTTCCCGTGCCTAGGGGAGAGAGTTCCCCAACCCCTTGCACTTTCTGGGTGAGGTGATGCCCTGTCCTGCTTCTGCTAGCCCTCCATGCGTGCACTACATTCCACTTTCTAACCAGTCCCAGTGTAATAAGCCAGGCACCTCAGTTGGAAATGTAACACCTTCTGCATTGATCTCGCTGGGAGCTGCAGACTGGAGCTGTTCCTATCTTGCCCAGGTCTGCCCTCCCAGAAGTTTTGATAAGTTGTGTCACTATTATTATTCATTTCAAATAATTGATTTCTATCTTAATTCCATTGTTAAACCAAAAATCATTCAGAAGCAGATTGTTCAATTTTGGTGTATTTGTATAGCTTGAGGGTTCCTTTTAGGGTTGATTTCTAGTTTTATTCCACTGTGGTCTGAGAAGATACTTGATATAGTTTGATTTTTTTTTAATTCATTGAAATTTGTCTTGTGGCCTATCACATGGTCTATCTCAGAGAATTTTCCATGTGCTGGTCAGAAGACTGCATATTCTACAGTTCTTTAGTAGAATGTTCCATAAATATCTGATAGGTCTATTTTTTTAGAGTGTAGTTTAAGTCCATTGTTTCTTTGTTGACTTTACATATTGATGATCTGTCTAATGCTGTTAGTGTAGTGGGAGCTCTGGTGTTAGGCACATATAAATATAGGATTGTAGTATCTTCTTGTTTGATTAATCCTTTTATCATTATATAATGATCTTATTTTTCTTTATTTTTTTAACTGTTGTTACTTTGCAGTCTGTCTTATCTGATATAAGAATAGCTACTCCTGCTCACTTTTGGTTTCCATTTGTGTAGAATATCGTTTTCTACCTGTTTACCTTGGATTTACATAAATCCTTTCATGTTAGGTGCATCCCTTGAAGAGAGCAAATATTTGGTTTGTGAGTTTTTTAATCCATTCTGCCTACCTGTATCTTCCAATCTATCTAAATTTACATTCACCATTAATATTAAGATGTGAGGTACTATTCCATTCACAATGTTAGTTGTTACCTAGATACTTTGATTTTTTGTTATGTTATTGTTTTATAGGCCTTGTGAGTTTTATACTTTCAGGAGGTTCTGTTTTGCTACATATTGAGTGTCTGTTTCAAGATTTAGGACACCATTTAGCATGTCTTGTTGTGATGGTCTGGTAGTAGCAGATCTCTCAGCGTTTATTTATCTGAAAATGACTTTATTTCTCCTTCATTTGTGAAACTTAGTTTTGCTGGATACAAAACTCTTGGCTGACAGTTATTCTGCTTATGGGGGTTAAAGATAGGACTCTAATCCCTTCTGGCTTGTAAGGTTTCTGATGAGTAGTCTGCTGTTACTCTGATAGAATTTTCTTTATAGATTACCTTATGCTTTTGTCTCCCTGCTGTTAGAACTCTTTCATTCATGTTGGCTTTAGATAGCCTGAGGACTATAATCCTTGTTGATGAGCTTTTTTTTTTAGCAATGACTCTTGCAGGAGTTCTTTGAACTTCTTGAATATCTAAATTTCTAGCAAGGTCAGGGAAGTTTTCCTCAATTATTACCTCAAATAACTTTTTCAAACTTTCTGCTTTCTCTTCTCCCTAAGAAATATCAATTATTGTAAGGTTTGGCTGTTTTACATAATCAGGGTTTAAAAAAATTTTTTTTTTAAATTTTTGCCTGATTCAGTCAATTAAAAAGCCTTGTTTCCAAGCTCTGAAACTCCTTCTTTTATTTGTTTTAGTCTATTGTTGAAACTCTCCACAGCATTTTATAATTTTTTAAGTGTGCCTTTGATTTCCAGAAGCTCTGATTGGATTTTCTTTAAGATATCTATTTAAAAAATTTTTTTCATTCATAACATGAATTGTTTTTTAAATTTTATTATGTTGTTTTTCACCTTTCTCTGCTATCTCCTTGAATAGCTTAATAATCAACATTTTGAATTATTTATCTGGTACTTCAAATATTTTATCTTGGTTTGGGGTTATTGCAGAACCCTGTTTTGTCATACTACTAGAATCATACTGGTTCCTTCTCATTTGGGTAGACTCTTTCTTCTAATTATTCTTCAATTTATTTTGTATTTGTATGATTTTTCTTAATTTTGTTTTTCCCCCTTAAGTATGTAACTTTAATGTCTGCAGTTTATTGTACCCTAAATCACCTCTTGGTCTACAGGGTGAAGAAACCAGAGTTTTTGGTTACAGATAGTCTTTTTATGATGGCTTTCTCAGATACTGGTTGCAATAGCAATGTACTCTGTGTGTGAGCACCTTCACTGTCTCTTACAGGGTTGGAATGGCAGAGGTATTTTGAAGCTCCCATGGTGTGCACTTTTGTATTTATTTATTTTTCCCCATTATTTTATTTACTGGATTGGATAGTTCAGATTTCAAGCCAATGGGGAAGGTGTCCATAGGTAAAAACTGACTTGGCTAAAGCAGGTGGTTAAACACAATACCCAGTGGTGGGTAGAGGCCCCAGCCTTGTTAGAGGTGGCTGGGGAAGCTCTCAGTGAAACACAGTAATGTCTTATTAGAGGAAAGGGCTGGAATCACCTCGCTCACCTGCCAGGCCCACAGAAAAGCTATCTACCTCCCAGATTCACTTCTGGCCCAATATTCTGGCTACTCAGATAAGATGGGCACCTTTTTTAATCTGCAGGAATGTTGATGCTCCAAGTAGAGAGGAACTGTGACTCTACTTCTCATGAAAACCTGAACCTGGAAGGTGCTCCTCCTGTGGGGCTGCAGTCACCCTGAAGTGTTCCCGAAAAGCTGTCTGTAGGTGCACTTATGCCAAAATCTCATGGAGAAGGCTCCAGCTGTGTCTTCAGTGGTGGGTGAGAAGGAAAAGAAGTCCCCTACTCCAAGATCCTTTATGAGCACCAGGGCTGCCTGACTGTTGCCTGTAGACTTTTCCTGGTGAGCCCAGGACTTCAACTGTGCCACTGTTGAAAGAAACTTCTGGCAGTGGGAAGATCTGGGACTCAATGCCTGCTGTCTATGTTCTTTTGTCCCATGGGGTGTTCCCTTGATGTGGTGCACTACTCCTTCTCCTAGGAGTAGAAGTCCCTGAGAGCCAGACTACTGTGAATGTTGTTGCTCTTCTGAATCAAGTCACTCAGTGGGGCTGACACACTCCAGAGTAGTGCTGGGGAGTGAATGCAAGGAATCCAGTGATGAGCCCTGTCCTCAACTCTCCCAGCAGCAAGTACCAGCACCAGCTCTGATGGGGTTGGTAGATGAGTGACGTAGACTGTGTGAGATTTCTTGGTTATAGATAGGCTTAGTTTGTTGGCTTTCTCAAATACTGGTTGTAGTAGTAATGAACTGGTCACATGAATAGACTCAAGACCTCCTGGTTAGCCAGAGTGGTACAGACCATGGAGATAGCTGGGGTCATGCACAAGCTTTCTCCTTTCTGGGCACAGGGTATTCTACCTTGAGATTCTGTAATGGACTATGTCAGTAGGCCTCTGGCCAGGAGGTGGTGCTTGCAAAACAGCACCAGCTGCGGTAGTATCAATGGGATTTGTGCTTGCCTTATGCTACCCAGGGAAGATACTCTAGTTTCTCAGGTGCTGGGCGAACCACAAAGCTCCTAAAAGTTTGTCCTTTATGATTTGCCACCAGGGCAGGTGGAGGAGCAAAGCCAAATGGGGCAGAGTCAGGCAATTCATCATTCTGCCTCTTCATGTAGGGGGCAAGCAGTGGCCCCTGTGGGAGTCAGGGGTAATGTTCCAGAAAGAAGTGTAGCTGTCTCTGCTGCACAGAAGAGTTTGTATAGGGAATGGGGAGTGGCCAGCACGGTAAGTCTCACCTTGCTCCCATGCACTTGGCAAGGTAGATCTTACACCTGCAGTGTTTTGCTAACAGCAGCAAGCTGAGTTCCATGCCGTCTGTGCTCAGAACTCAAAATTGTCCCAGGCCATTATAAGACTTCCCCACAGAGACAGCAACTATGGCTTTCAGGCCACCCCCTCCCATCCACCCTACAAAGCCAGGGCACCCAGCTCCCGTGTTTGTGGCTACAGCACACTTCTTACTCGTCCCTGGTTCTGGCCAAGCCCCACTGGACCTTATATTGTGAAATTCAGTTGGGATCTTCTTTCAACCTGTGACCATTGCATGAATTAAGTAGCTGATTTCTGCGAGATCACACATAAGGTAGAATAAAGAATGGTTTCCCTCAGTCCATACTGGAGACTGGAAATGCAACCCCATCTTCTACTCCCACTTTTGTATTCCTCACCACTCCCTAAGTCAATTCCAGGATGGTGCAGGTTAAGGTCTTCCACCGTGGCCTGGGTTTCCAGGTTTCCCAGTGGGTACGTACATCCTGGAGGCAGTCTCTCTTCCTCTTACATTCTGGGAACTTATACTTTTCACTGTTGCATGCTGCTTCATTCAAAAGGTCTGTGGATTTCAGTTTTTTTGCTAAGTTCCTGCATTGCTTATTGGAAAATAAGTTTACATGTGACTCTCTACACTTCTCTTTGTCTTTCCAAGTGGGAGAAGCACGCAAATATTGCCTCTAATTCACCATCTTTGGAGAAAAATAAAACTTAAATGTTACAATTTTAAGATATATTTTTACTGAAGAGTGTGTTAATAGTTTAAAACTCTGAAGGAGACAGCAGAGGAAATTTCAGGAATACCATGGGCTTTTAAAATGGAATTTAGATGTTATTATGAAGAAAGATATGTATTTTTTTTTCCTGCCATCCTTCTGAAGATGTCAGGTATGATTCACTGCTAGAATTTTATTCATTTAGTTGGAAAATATTCATGGGTGGCTTGCTTGGTCCTATATGTTGTTCTAGGAGTTGAGTATGTAACATGATGTATAACACAGTCTCCATATGCAAAGAGTATGCTTACTCTCATTAAGAAAAATATGTAAGTTAATGTAAACCTATCACAATCATTTCCACAACTCCCTAGGACACTGGTTATTTCTTGTAAACTCAGAAAAAAAAAAGTGATTCATGTATTTAAAAGTTCCTTAATTTCTACTCTTATTCTATTTGTGAAATGGAATTTTCCTATACAAATAAATGTGGACTCTGCTGCACAAATTGAACAAAAGGGCTCATTTTCCTAAAGAACTGCTTACTTATGAAGTCTTGTGATAATTCAGACATCTGGACAGCTGTGTTTAATCTGTACTTAGTCTAACTCTATTTGCATTCAAATTTTATTTTCTATAAAAATTCAAAATGTAAAGCATGCATATTCAGTTTCATCCTTAAAAAATTTAATATTTTAATGAATCAGCCAATTTAGACATGCAAGCATGTGACCTAAGCTTAACTTCCTGGATTGCTGCATGCCTTATCCTAGTTCCTGGGGGAGAAGAAACATTAAGATGGCATCTATAATTTTAACCAGGCTACTAAAATTTAGTGCTCTGGCTAAGAGTTACTTCAAGTGAGACTAGAAATATCGAGCTTATAGAGGTTTGGGACAGAAAGATCTTTTTGTACTAACAATTCTACATAATGTAATTTTTAAAGAACAACAAAGGATGGACCCAAGACATCTTTGCTAAAAAGAAACTTTGTTAAAGATTCATTAAATGAGGCAAACAAAATCTCTTGAAAAAGAGCAGATGTAATTAGAATTAGCACATTGAACTGAATGAATCATTCAACCACTCAATAAATTTCTTTAAAGTTGCTTTCTCCTGTTAGAAGAGTGTCTGCTTGTAGGAAGCACTTAAAAACATCCTATCTGGGGTATTATGAAGCAGGGTCAAGCATCCCTGGGCTTGAGACGTACAATAAAGAGCTTTGGGGCAACCAGAAAGCATGTGGGGTAGGGGTGACAAAAGCAGAAATTATACCACATTTCTATCCAGTACCTCTGAAGTCCACAGCCTCAGTTTGAATCCTTTAGTCTATTATAGACTAGGCAGAGCCTCCATAAGAAATCCAACTGTTTTATACAAACAAATGAACAAACAATAACCAAAAGGAAAACAAAACAAAATAAAAAATTCCAACATTTTATCTTTAACTACAGCAAATGTTATAAATAGTCTGAGTGAATTCAGGATATTGTGGGAGTTGAACATAAAGATAAACTTAGTGTTTTCTCTGCCATTGTTATGCTTTCTTTTCACCTACAAGCCTTTCTCCAGATCTTTCCTCTGCAACACTTTCCAAAGCCCCACATCTCCTTTGGCTGGTCAGTGTCAACACTGTTTTAGACTTTAGCACATCAATATATACTCCAAGTAACTTCCTTAACCCACCTCCAAAGCCATCCCCCAAAGAGAAAAGAGCTTTGATACCCCTTTTATGCACCTTCTAAATATTATATACTCACTCCATAAAAATATCTATCACAGGTTTTCCATTACACTATGAAAGGCAAAAACTACCTTTTTTAATGCTTCAGTAGCAGTTCCTAGCACAATACTGAATAAATAAATCCTAAAATAGCCAATCTTATCTAGCCTAGGGGCCCATCTAAAAACTAAATGTTTATCTATGAAATGATTGATTCAGTTATCTATCAACTGAATTGAGCTGTTATGCCAGCTGTTATTCCAAAACTAACATGATTGGAATACTTGACAATAGTGTACTTTCATTTATAAAGGTATTCATTCTTCTCTTCACAAATATTTACTGAGTTCTTATGTGCCAGGCACTATATTAACTGCTGGACATTTAATATAGAAAAAAACAGGTATGGTCCCTTGTTCTTGAAAAAAGTGAATGGACCATTTTATTACTGTGTATTCACTTGACCTGAGCTTGACTCTTGAAAAAAATAGATGCTATCCAGAAGTAGAATAACCAAACTAATCTTTCAATTTAATAGGCCTATACATAATGTTGATGGAATAAGAAAGAGTAATGTCCTTGTAGATTTGATACGTCTGACCAATCATATTTGGTTTATTTTAATATGATTCTGAATTTACACAACGTACCAGTGGGGCAACTCACCAGTGAAAATGTGTGTGTATGTGTGTATGTATACATAATGTATATATACACTTATATCTGTATTACTATATGTGTGTGTATACAGACACACACACACATATATGTATATGTGTGTGTGTATATATATACTTTTAACCTGACATTGGATTAAAAGTGAAAAAGGGGATAGAGCTAGGAAATTTCAGGAAGCAAACTGGCATGTTTTCAATACTATGTGAAAAAGAAAAGGGAAAAACTGTGAGGTTAGAAAAGCTATCTTGAGCCACATCTGCTTCTAAAAGTTTAGGAAAACTAAGAATAACATATCAGATCTAATCCTATACATAGTTAGAATAAGAAAAATAGAATTATTAATAAGAATAACATAACATTTCTACAGATAATGACAACACACCAGAAGACACGCCCATGAAAAGAACAAAAGAAGCTAAAATATATTGGGAAAATGATACCAGACATGAGAAAAACATTTAAATAAGAATTATTTTTAAAAAAACAGAAATGGCTTGGAAACACAGAAACTTTTAAAACTTGGAAACACTTAGAAACTTTTAAAAATCCTTAAAACTAAAACTGGAAAAACATAAAAATGAACAAACAATAAATAATGTCTTCAGAACAATATGAAGATTGAAATATTTTAAAGATGAAAGAGATTAAAAAATTAAAAAGGTGTAGTCTATGTGCGTGTCTTTGTATGTGTGTGTGTATGTGTATATATATAAGGAGAGAGTTGAAAAATTCCTATCGCCTAGTGACACCATAGTGGTCATACTCACACATTTATAGTGATGCTCTTGCAAACAAACCTAGTGCATTGTTTTCACAGGAGATGACAGCTCTGTGCTTATTATTGCCCCTGAAGACCTTCCAGTGGGACAAGATGTGGAAGTGGGAGATAGTGATATTGATGATTCTGACCCTCTGTGGGCATAGGATAATGTGTGTGTTTGTGTCTTTTTCTTCTTTAACAAAAGCAATTAAAAAGTAAAGTAAATATACTAAAAATAGAAAAAGCTATAGAATAAGGATATAAACAAAATATACCTTTGTAGAGCTACAAAGTATTTTTGTTTTAATCTAAATGTTATAAAAGAGTAAGAAAGTTTAAAAATTTAGAAGTTTATAAAAGAAAAATCTATATAAGCTCAGGTTAATTTATTATTGAAAAAAAATGTTTTATAAATTTACTGTAGCCCAAGTGTACAATGTTTATAAAATCTAGAGTAGTATACAGTAATGTACTAGGCCTTTACATTTACTCACCAGTCACTCACTCACCCAGAGCAACTTCTAGCCCTGCAAGCAGCATCCATGGTAAGCATCTTATATGAATGTATCATTTTTTTTATTGCATTTTAGGTTTTGGGGTAAATCATTCTACTATAAGGATGAATGTACCATTTTTTATTTTTTATGCTATACTTTTACTGTATTTGTTAGTTCAAACTGCACCATTTTGTAAGCTTCCTGCTATTTTGCAGACCTTGGTGAAAATGAAACATTTCATGAGGGTTCGGGCCATGAGAAACATTCTGCCTAACCACCTGACCACGAGGCAGACAAAGGCCCAATTAAAGACAAAGACCCAACTAAAGAAACATCTCCATCATATTCTGCTGGGAGAAAGTACAAGGAACTCCACATTCTGCTGGAACAAGGGCCAGAACTGCCTCATTTTTGGAACATCTTATCAACATCCTTCCAGGCTGCAGGGCATTCCCCGACAAACCCCTCCTGCCCAGGTCTATAACTTTCCCCAGCCTGTAAGCAGCAGTGGGTTCTGGCACTAAGCTGGTCCTCCACTTTTGCAGGTGTCTGCAATATACCCGTGATGCTGTTTGAGCCATCCCCTCTCTGTGCGTCCTTCTTTAACACTAGCCTTTCTTCAAAACCTAACAGCACCTTATCCATGTTTAGATATGTTTAGATACACAAATACCTACTATTGTGTTCCAATTGCCTGTGGTTTTCAGTATAGTAACATGCTGTACAGTTTTGTAGCCTAGGAACAATAGATTATACCATTTTGCCTAGGTGTATTATGGGCTGTACCATCTAGGTTTGTTTAAGTACCCTCTACAATGTTCACACAAGGACAAAATTGTCTAATGATACATTTCTCAGAATGTATCTTCTTTGTTAAATGACACACGACTGTTTATATACACACATATGTGTATATAAATACAAATATATATTAGTGGGGAAGGTATATCCAACTTAGGATAATAGAAATCCCTGAAGATAAAAACAAAAGCAAATAAACCAAACTAATATTGAAAGGTATAATTTAAGAAAACAATTTTGAATTTTAAAGAATAATCTGTAACTGCTTAATGAAAAAATACACTAGAAACTTGAGAATATTACTTAAAGTGAATAAAACCAAGACACACAGTTGATAAAATTACTGGATAATTTATAAAAATAGAAATAAATAGAAAATTCTTTTAGGTATCAAAGGAGCTCTTTGCTTTTGCAAAAAGCTCAAGTGACTCATAAGGGAAATAAAATTAGCTTGTCATCAGACTTTTCAACGGCAATTTTTCTGTGCCAGACTAAATTAGAATAATATATTTAAGATATTAATTATGGACAAATAAATGTGGATAAATAATTCATATCTAGCAAAAGTGACTTTCAATTATAATGGACACAGATAAGCTTTTATCATCATGCAAGAACTCAACGACTATTTTTCTCAAGAATACTGAGGCATTTCCTAAGAAAAAAACTTCAGACAATCAAAACAAGTACCCATGTAAGAACTTGTGGAACATGTTAAACAAACATACAGTCACTTATAGAACAAGATAAAATGAGTTTTAAAAAGGAAGGAGTGTAATAATGGCTATATGATCCAAAAATATAGGTTTAGTTCAACCATTTTAATGGTTAGAGAATATACAAGATATTTTATTAAAT
The DNA here is from genome assembly GCA_004027715.1 of Plecturocebus donacophilus. Lineage (NCBI taxonomy): Eukaryota > Metazoa > Chordata > Mammalia > Primates > Pitheciidae > Plecturocebus > Plecturocebus donacophilus. The sequence continues at coordinate 124,049 of PVKP010001630.1, read as the reverse complement.
TTTATAAGTTTAATTTTTTTCAGTAAGCTTATCAGTGATTGTAGTATCAGTACTATCATTCTGAAATACTCCTATGTAAAATATTTTATAAAGCAAGTCATTAGTTATAGAAAACTCAGTTTCTTTCATCATATGTTCAAAGTTAAGTGAAAGATGTGATAGTCCTGAATTTGATTTGGAAATATCAGTTTAAACTCATGAGGTTTGTTATTCTTAATATTACATATAATATATGATTACATTATATAATTATATATTATTACATATATCATATATATAATATTGTGTATTAGATATGCATATATGTATGTGCATGTGTGTACTCCAAAATTCCCATCTTGACTCATTAAACACTAATCTCAATACTGTTATGAATAGATTTGAAGATATAATTAACATTCTCCAAATATGGAAATATATCCTGGTTAGCTCGATGAATCACAGGGGCACTTTAAGAGCAGAGAATTTTCCTCTGTGGGTTGTAAAAAAGATTGGAATTCAAAGTACAAGGGAAGTTTGGCATACAGTGGCTGCTTGAAGATGGAGAGGGTGCATATACAAAGAACTAGAACAAGTTCTCCAGGATCTGAGAGTGACCACCAGCCAAAAGGCAGCAAGGAAATGAGGACATCAGTCTGATAGCCTCAGAGAACTGAATCTGTCAACAACCTGAATAATCTTGAAAGGAAATTCTTATCTAGAACATCCAGATAAGAATGCAATTCATCTAATACTTTCATTTCAGCCTTATAAAGCCCTAAGAGAACCCAGTCATGCAATGCTGAACGCCTGCACTACAGAACTGTGAAAGAACTAGTGCATGCTATTTTAAGTCCTGACATTTGTGATATTTGTTATATCATGATCAAAACCCAACACAATCTTGAAGTATTTTTGTTATACTAGATAGCAAGGAAGTCATCAGAATACTAGAGTCATATTGGAAAGACTCAAGATTCCATTTGAATGCCAATTTGTCCTGGCCAAAGACAGGACCACCCTAGCTTTAATAAAAATGTTTGAAGTGGATAAATCCAGAAAATATGTTTAATCTCATTTCATCATCATAATATTAAATAATTGTTCAAATATGAAGGAAGACAGGAAAACAACTGATTTTCAAAAGTAGTAAATAAAAATCTATTATGTGTCTCTTCTCTCTATTTGAACTCTAAATAAGGAGTAGATGAGGAAAAAAATGTCCCTTTATAGAGGTTTTCAGTCTAATAGATTGTAAGAAATGATGGCATTAGAATATCACCAATTTGCTGCTGTTTAATGGATCCATGCATTGAGCATCAACATCTACTAACACCATGAACAAAGAGACACCCAGAAATAATGTTCTTGATGAAAGAACATAATACCATCTACAGTTTTGTAAAATATATTTTGAGTCCAGTCAAGGCTAAAAGGCAGCAAAGAAGTGACTATTCTAAAAAACAGGTCAGTGGTTTCTTCTATGGGAATGGAAGTGGTTGTAATTGTGTTGGGCCACAAGGGCAGGCTTGCTGTCAAAAGTTTATTTTGATTTGCTTGCTAATTACAAGGTTGTTTACTTTATAATAATGCACTTAACTATGGATTCACTTATTTCATTGGTTTTGTTTTTATATGTGTGTTATTTTATAACAAAATGAATTTAAAAGACAGAAAAAATCTACCCAGCATCTCTTTCATTTGCACATGGGTAAATGTGTCTTCATTATCATTATGGGTATTGCTGCATTGGGGTTGTGCCACATGCCTTTGAATTACATTAGTAATTAAGAAAATACTCAATATTTTCTCTATGCATCCAGCTATGCAATAGTATTAATAACTTCAATTTTAGATTTCTTGCTGATGCTGAAATAATTAACTTACCTATCCTTTTCCATATTAATTTACATATACTAAATATGGATATTTTCATGACTATGGAGTTTTATTACACAGAATGGCATCTTATACTATCCATTTCCTCCAGATTTCTCTGAGAAAAACAACAAGACAGTCTGGGATTTCTCCAACCACACAGCTTTAATCTATAATAGAGCCAATTTTCTTAAGTCCTTTCCAAGTCAATAACCGAATCCCCACACCTACCTCAAGAGCAGGCTGCAAACTTCAGCCTGAGGAGTGGGACATTCTGAGATTCTTCTGCAATGTGAGCAACTCATTTCATCTAGCCTAGTAGTGGCTTCTTTGAACAAAGTTCAGTGCAATGATTCTCAGTGCTGGCAGTTCATTAAAGCCAACTGGAGGCATTTTTAGAAAATATCCACTGATCCTTCCCCAGACCAATTAAAATAATAATATCTGTGGGTCCTAATTTGTATTTTTTTCCAAAGATCCTCAAGGGCTTTAATGTGCAGTATGACTGTGAACTACAAGACAAATGAGTTGTAAGAAACTTTTATTAATATGTCTAATTCTTCTGTCATGTTCATAATAAATGAATGAATAAAAGGAACAAACTGTTGTACAATATATCTGTGTTAATGTTTTACCTGTTAGTTATTCTTAAAGGAAGACATCTATTAATATGCCAGTATATGTTAAGATTAAAGAGGAGAATAAGAAAATGAGAAAGAAGCATTAATTGTTTTGTGGTTAGTATTAAGTTTGAATTACTGCCTGGACAGAAAAGCCTCTGGAATATTTGCATATTTTATATCAACACAATTCAATTTATGTATTTTCTGCTACTATGAGAGTTTAAAAAGATCTTATTTTCTATTGTGTTATTCATTTGTGATCATAGTAACAGATTAGTAATGCAAAACAAGAGTTACATGGTAAGTTTATACAGATTTTTGTTTGTTTTTATTGTTTGTTGTTTCAAGAAGTTGCATTAAAGAAAAGAAAGATTTGATTCAGAATGCTGACCAGGAAATTTACATTTCTCTATGGTAAGCTGAAGTAAATAAACTGAATAAAAGTCAGATCTCTAAGATGATTTCATTTGAAAATAACACATTTCTGATTAAAAGTGGCTTAAACAATGAAAGTTTAATATATGACATAACAATAAATCCAGAATAGGTTGTTGTAGTCATGATTCAGTGATGTCAGTCTTATTGGCCCGGCCTCTCTTAATACTCAATGCCTATATTTATCAAAGCACCAAGCAGTATAACTTACACACACAACAGCAGCAACAGCAACAAAAACATACAAAGGAATAAAGAAAGAGATTTTCTCCTTATTTACGTCTTTGTATCACAGAAGAAATATTCCAGAAAATTTTTCAATTTCCATTTCCTTATTGGGCTTGAAGGTAGACAAAAATGAATCTCTGCATTTTCAGCCTTATTACTTCCTTCTAGCATCAAGGAAATGATATGGTTGGAAATAGTGTTTAGTAGGTGACTAGGGGAATCTAGGACAACAGTTCTTTGTCTACAATACACATCTTTTGTTGCCAAGCAGCATAAATAGAGTAAACAATTTTCTGCAAGATATAAAAATAAAAGAAGCAAAATCTCAAGTAAAGCATGCAATGTGATGAGCCTCTCTGCCTATATTCACCAGTGTTTCTCAAACTTCAATGTGCACAAAATATACATGGGCGTTTGTTAATTGACCCAGCCTGAAAAATAGTAGGTGAAGCTTAGTATATGTCCTTAACCTCAGTTAAGGACAAGAATCAGAGGGTTCACACTTTGAGAAACATTCTACCCCAAATATTAATGATCCTAATATAATTTTCTTGAAGTCTTACCTATTTATTAAGCTGATGAAAATCCCAAAAACCAAGTTTATTCTAGCCCACTTGCATTTGTTAGCCCCTGAAGTGGTTTTTCCTTGCTGTTGGACCTTGCCCATGATTAGTTAATGTGCCTCATCACAGAGACTCGGCCATCCTTGCTCAGCAAAATCTCTGAAGATTGGCCTCAGGCCCCTGGATGCTTCTTATCTAATGCCCTCCCATTATAAACAAAATGTCCACTGCCTCACTCTCTCACCAGTTTTAATTAATTAAAAACTCCCCAGTCATCAGGAAGTCAGATGTGCAGCATGCCGCTGTGACAGGACAGCTTATCAAATTACACTTCCTTAGGAGAGTTAATTCACCCTGTGGCTAAATTATTTCCTGTCTTTGTTTCAAACGCTAAGATTTTTTCCCCCTATTTTGCCTGATTTAGGACAAGTAAAGTGTCTCAAATCTTTTTTATGTAATAGCATTATCCACGAAACAAAGCCAATTATTTTTGTAATTGTAAAGAATCACAATTTTCTTATAATAGCCAAATAAAATTCTATCACTGGTTTACCACATGATTTTGCAGAGACACTGTAAATAAATCCAATCCATTTCTGGAGGCACAGATCTTGTCATTACGGTCCATAAACACTATTTCCATTATTTCTATTTCAATGTCAGCTGTTTTTATGTTTATGTCTGTTACCCCAAATCCTGATCATAGGCTGCATATGCTATTCATCCATTATTCAAATGGTAGTAAATGTAAATAAAAGTAAGTAATTTCGTGCCTCACACTTGCTTTTTAAAAGAAAGATCAGAAAGAAAATTCGATTTAATTTTTTAAACCCAAAAAGGGTAATATTTTATGGATTCTAATGATCTGTGGTGCCACACTGCCTTATGCTAATAGTCATCATATTACTTACAATACTATATTACCCTTTTTGATTTTCTCTCTCCTGTGATTGGAACTAATAAAAATGAACGCAGCAACTGGCATCATTCACCTCTGTACCTCAATGCATAGCACACTGTCTGCCACCTGAAATCATTTTCTCAGCAAGTCATCTCCTTCCATCTATTTTTTCACAGTGCAGATATATCATGGAACATGTTACAAATATTACTGACTCACCTGTTTTACTTCTATTCTGACTCATACAAAGAAATAGATAATTACTTTACAGAAATAATCCAATAGTAAGAAGATAAAAAGTTCAATTTTGTCTGATTTCTTTTATTTGTTGCTGAATTAGAGAAGTTGATTTACTGTTTAAAAACCAGTTTCTTAAGATTAGCTCAGTAATAAATCTGAAAAGTATCCAATTCAGGTAAGCTGCTTCTAGTTTTGAGGAGTCTTGAATTTGTCAGCATAGGATTTTCTTAAATTATATATTCATAATTAAGTTTAGTATTACCCTTTGGCTGATGACCAAGAAATTGAAGTAATATTCAGCTATGAGAATGCTATCATTCTCTGTCAGTAGTTTTCAAATTGTATTTCATAGGCCATTCACAGAATGCTTAACAGTGGAAAATACAAGGTTAAATTATCAAATATGTGAAGTATGTTCTGATTAAGTAAAAATTAAACACTTAAAAAATAACTGCAGGACTTCTTAGCTAAAAAACTTGTGAATGTGCATTTTAAAATGCTAATAATGTAGGAGTGAGTATGTGGGTGTGTAGGGGTAATATTCTAGCATCAAAAACATCTAGATTATTTTGATCAGAAATGGTATTTTGTTCTATTTTGCTTCAAAAAATCATTTTTTGCTGTGCTGCTAATAATAGGAAAATGTTCTTTGCTACTAAAATGTGGTCTGAGAAGAGACAATAGCCTTAAGGCTAGGGTGCAGGCAAGTTCTCCTCAGCTATGAGTGCACAGTGCATGTGGATACACAGGAGGTATGGCTGGGAACTTCCTGTTAATAATTCTATGGTATCAGGGTTATGAGCAGGAACGGAGATGGATCACATCAAGAAAGATGGGCTCTTTTGATCTACACAGGACACAAAATGAGAGAGAAATCTGGAAAATGCCAGGATTCCAAAAGCATTGTTTAGGAGTGGGGAGGCTAATAAAGAGTTTGCATCTGCACTTAATATACAGAATTCCAATGAGATGAGGTTTTTGTGACTTAGAGGAAAACACTTGAAGCCATGCATCTGTATGAGATTTCCTTCTGGGTCTTGAAGGCAACTACTGAGGATGAAAGACATTAGAGAGTGATTACCAAGTTTTTTCAAGTTAACTGAAATATTTGAAACTGTAGATCTTTTACTTACCTCTTCTATGTGCACATAATTTGTAATTGAGATTCCTTTATACTGGAATTTATCAAAGGTATAAATTCTTTTATACCTGAATTTATCAAATTATTTATCACTGAAATAATTGTTTAAATTCTTATCTCTTACCTACAACTGTAAAATTAAAAGCTTTAAGAGGAGGTTAGAAAATATGCTTTAAACAGCCAACCCTCCATGTGACTTTAGGCCTATTAAAGTCTTTTAAGAGCCATTTTATATTAAAAAATTTAAAATTCCTTAAGGTGGCTTAATGTATATACCAATTTGTAATGTGTATATGTGGGGGTGAGAGGGTTTGCATGGAGCTTAGAGAAGTGTTAAGTAAGAAAGAACCAGATTTTCTAGGAATTGGTTTGAAAATAATCCCAATGTTTCTGTTTCCCAAGTTGGGAGCACGCGGTAACGAGACGGGGCAATGAAGAAAAGATACACGACCAAGTAGTGGTGACTTGGAGATGTCATATGTTTATAGACACTTGATGGCCATGGTTTTCCACATATGACCCTCTGTTTTTCCCCCAGAATTGTCTTGTTATGGTGATAGTTTTCAAAAGCCATTATGAAAAATAAACTAGATAGACTGAAACATATAATATAAAAGATGTATTTAAATTTGACCGATTTTTAATAGATTAAAATTGGTGTTTTAAGAGTGTGGTATCTTTTTAGAGGTGCAAATATCTCATGACTCATTATTTTGGATAATTTCTGTCACAACCAATTACTCTCAGACAAATATATAAGTTTAACTTAAACTCTACCCATCAGGTTAAGCAATTTGAATAATCTTACAGTTTATCTAGTTGTTTATCTTTAGGGCAAATTATTCTTGGAACATCTTTCTTGGAACTATAAAAGGCAGAAAATACATAGGAAAGTCTTTCTACTTCATTAAAATTTGTCACCAATTTTAAGTGTATCTATTAAAAAGAATATGAAATAAATGTGATATTTTGGATAGGAGATCACTTTTGACACATCTCTGATTTCACAGAGCCTAATAATATATTTCTGTTTAAACATTAAAGTCTTAATTAAGGGCTAACTGGACCATTAAAAATAACGGGTAATACTATCTAGGTTGTATTACTCATTATATTTACTTCTCAGGAGATTTTTACAACCAGAAGAAAAAAAAAACATATTTTTAAATACAGCCACATAAACAGCAAGTGCTTATGTATTAATATTATTAATATGTGTTGTTTCTGCAAAATTTTACATTCAAGTAAATATCGTTATGGGTGCTTATCCTCTTAAATGAATCATTAATAATTAAGAGGTAGAAAATGGAAGAATGAAAATATTCATCTCATTCCTTATTATTCAGTTCCTCTTCCTGAAGAAAACAACATATGTTTTTAAATCTTTCCAGAAAAACTTTTATATGTTTTTAATTTTTTTCTAGAAAATGTAGATATAAATTAAATACAAATACATATGTATTTTCCCTTTTATCAAACAAATTATACTGTTCTGAATGTTACGTCATTCTGAAATCTAATCTTTCTTCAGCTAATTTTAAGTAATGTTTAAACAAACTTAACCAACACAATTTAACTCCAGAGAAAGTATATAAGATTTGTAAATAAAAACTAATGCATAGAGAAATATCATGCCATAAAATGAATTTCACTGATACTTTTAAATTACTTATATGGTAATAACAACTCCTCCGTCCTCCTAACTTACTCTGACTTGTTGACAATTTTTAAGAGAAGTGCTCAAACTTATGAAAACTCTTTCCTTATGTGAGTTTAAAAGTAAAATTCTAAATAATATTCTATTTCTATGTCAAAAGATCTCCACTTCCTGTTGATCAGTCTTCTCTTGGAGCTAATAATTTCAGAATATGTCAGTTGGCCTGAACCATTTTACAGTTGAAAAGAGAAGCCATCTTGTGTTAGTGAAACAGGCCTAACCTATTCCTAGATAGCATACAACAAATTTAAGATTTCTACCAGATTAGTAACCGAAGGCTTCTTTTCTTTGTCTTTAATACACAGTAATATCCAAAAAATAATCAGTTGAATTTTTACATTGTGGCAAGAAGTACTAACCTAAAAAAGACATGAGACTGTTTTATGAAAAAAAAAAATCTTGCTGCTACTCAAATATTGTAACTCATTGTCACATATACTTGTATCTATTTACTTTCTCTTAGCTCACAATGGGAGCTTGATGCTTCATAGCAGTAATCCACCTATTTCCTTCATTATGTCTACAGACCTACTTGAGCATATATGGGTATTCTATTACAACCAGAAAATTATTCTCACTCTATCAAATGTGAATCTCTCCACATGCCTCTGGGTCTCTTCCAATTAAACTTCTCTGCTCCTCTGTGATTGCCTCTATTTTGTGGCATTAGACTCTCCTTGTCCACTGGGTTAGCCTATCAACATACTTTCATCTTTTAAAGAATGCAAAAAACCACTCCCAACACACCCCAACCAAAATATTATAGACTCCACATTGACCCCATACCTCAATCCTGCAATTGCCCAATTCTTCTTACATACTTTATAGTAAAACTTGGTACTTGGCTTCCTTTTCTGTTCTCATCTACTTTCACTCTTTCCCCTGGGAGACCATACCTGTTTCCTTTCTGGTGTTAAGTTTACACTCTCTCCCATAGAATCTTGACCTCCCTAGAACGTTCTTTCTTCAGCTGTTCACAAAGTCTCATCTTTAAGATCTTTCCTCAGAGATCATCCTTCCTTAAATACCCTATTTCAGTGACTTGCATCTCCCACCCCTTCCTGTTAATGTATATTCTTACCCTGGCAACTGCCAACTCTCAAATGTATGTGTTTTCTTACTTGTTTATATCTTCCCTTCCCCAAAATCAATGTTGTTACAAATTACAGGATTTCAATCTTTTTTATGACAATAGTATCCCATTGTGTGTGTGTATGTATATATATATACATATATATATATATATATATAAAACCATGTCATCAGCAAATAAAGGCAATTTAATTTCCTCCTTTCCAATCTGGATGCCTTTTATTCCCTTCTACAATGTAAACTCTATGAGAGTAAGTTCTGTCACTTACACAGTACCTAGGACATAGTAGTCATTCCCAATAAATATTTGATAAATGAATAGATTGCTTGTCTAGGGCCAGGTGCTGTGTACAGATATTGGGGGGAGATAGACTTTGGCTTTTTCTTTACTCAGAAAAATATATATTTACTGTTTCTATAAATTTAAATACATCTTATACATATGATACCTGGGCAACATGAAGGAGATGAACTTACAATCAAATGGAGAAACTGATATAACTATAGTTTCTATTCCAAGTGTTGTTCTGTGAACTCAAAATGACTTTTGTGACTATAGAAGTCCAGAAATAAACAAGACTGGAGTTCATTTTTTGTTTGTTTTGTGTTTGTTTGCTTTCTCTTTCTAAGTCTTGGAAAATATCTAGGCAAGAATGGTCAGAAGCTAGCAGAAAAAGTTTGTGAGAAGTATTTTAAGGCCCTGGAGACAAAAGCATAGTTATATTTAGGGAGAAAAAACTCTGAAACCTTCAGATCTGTAAAAAAAAAAATCTGTAATCAGTCATGGGTAGGAAATAGCTGGAAATATCCAGTGGCTCGGCACCCAGAAGCAGTGAACATGTGAGAGCCAGAATAGAGAAGGAAACAAATGAGGTGAATATTGCAGAGTAATTGCAGTTGACAGACTAGTTCCAAACATACGTGAGAAACTCTGCAAGCAACTCATAGAAACATGGACTGACACTTTGAGTGAAACTAATTTCCCACAGTCAAACTAGTTTAAGGGTTAAAGTTGCCATAATTTATTGATTGAAAATTAAATATGAATATATTCATATGTATATATAGTATGACCTAATAGTCTCAAAATGAAAAGTCTATGACATCTGGGGTATACTGGTTAGGATCATCGCCTTTCTACTACATTTGACACAAATCTCTATAGAAGCATTTTCTCATATTAAATTTCCCAAATATCCAGAAGATAATAACAGACAGAAAATAATTAGAATCCATATAGAGCTTCCGAAATTTGATTTTGTATATCCAATTACATCAATAGTGAATTGCCTTTATTAAATTTTAATATGCTCTCAATAAATTGCATCACAATGAATGTTTTTCTTTCTTTTCAAAAATCAACAAATAATGTATGTTTATCATGTATAAATAACATGACATTTTGAAGTACATATACATTGACAAATGGTTAATCTAGCTAATTAACAAATGTGTAACCTCACACAGTTATTGCTTTTGTGGTTAGAGCACATAATATTTACTCTCTTTACATTTTTAAAGAATTCAATGTATTATCATTAACTAAAATCATCTTACTGTACAATAGATCTCTTGAAATGTATTCCTTTTATATAACTGAAATTATCTATCCTTTGACCAACAGATCTCCAACTCTCCACCTCTTAACCACTCCAGCCTCCAATAACCACCATTCTACTCTCTACTTCTATGTGTCTAACATTTATAGATTCCACATGAATGAGATAATGCAGTATTTGTTTTTCTGTTCCTGGCTTATTTCACTCAACATAATGTCATCCAGGGTCATCCATGTTGTTACACATGACAGGATTTCAATCTTTTTTATTACTGAATAGTATTCCTTTGTGTGTGTATATATATATATATATGATATAATATTATGTCATCAGCAAATAAAGACAATTTAATTTCCTCCTTTCCAATTTGGATGCCTCTTATTTCATTCTCTTAGTTGGTTGCTCTGGCAAGGATTTCCAGTAATATGCAACTAGACATCCTTTTCCTGTTACAGATCTTAGAGGAAATACTTATAACTCTTCTCCATTGAGTATAATGATAGTTGTAGGTTTGTCATATATGGCCTTTACTGTGTTGCAGTACATCTTTCTACACCTTGTTTGTTGAGAATTTTCATAATTAAAAAAATGTAGATTTTGTTGAAATTTTTTTCTATTCAAATGATCATATGATGTTTGCCCTTCATTCTGTTAATTTCATGTATTATGTTGTTTTGATTTGCATATAGTGAACCATTCTTGCATTCTTGGTATGAATACCACTTAATCATGGTGAAAAATATTTTTTAATGTGTTGTTGAATTGATTTGCTAGTATTTTGTTAAAAATTTTTGCATCTATGTTCATCAAACCTGTAGTTTTGTTTTTTTGTTGTTAACAAAAATAGTTTTTCTGGGAGTAAGGAAGAGTCTGGCATGACAAAAATTCAAAAAACAGATATATATGAATACAAATTACATATTCCTTGAAAAAATTGGAATAATTATAGTTTGAACTATATAAACCTCATAATATTTAGCAAAAGCACAGTACATAGAACAAAGTAAATATCATATACTTTCAGTATATAATTTTGATCAAAAATAGCTTTCTAATGGAGCACAGAGAATGAAACTAATTTATGCCCAGCAATTTTATATTCACAATTCAAGAACAGTACATTCATTTGAATAATAAAGCAGAAAAAAGACTGATCAGCTTCTTTACACAACAAACAAAAACTATGAAAAAGTATTCACAGGTAAGATTTTTAATTCCACTGGTTTATAAAGCTCTGCCATAGTCTAAAACTAACTGGTCCTTTACTTAAAAGTAACTTAAATAATAGGATTCTCAAAGGAAGACAATTTTGGTGGTTTCTGTAAGATTTTTTGAAAAAGTCTTGAGAAGAAGAATAAAAGATATATAACAGCCATGGTGAGTTAAGAACAAAACCAGTGGTTCTCCTACCTCTCTTCATTTAAATTTTTGTCTGGGAAACATGACATCTGTTTTCAGGAGTATGATTGAGAAAATATCTCTTAAAAAGTCTAAAATAAATGGATAAAACAAAGAGACCCAAAGGGAGTGTCAGTGGTAATGGTATGTACTATTTTTTACACTGAGTAATCGGGTTGGGGGGTATATATTTTACCATTATTCTTCATTTCAAATAAATAATGTTTATTTGTATATGTGTATATCTTTCTTTCATTCTTTATTTATAATAATTATTTTATAATAAAGAAAAACTCAGAAGCAATATTGCATTTATACATCATAATCAGAACTATTTATGCACAGCAGTAAGAATCTTGTACATTACAATTTTTTTAAAAACCTGCAGAGGAAAATACCAACATGTAGTAGTGACTGACTTTCAGCTGTAGAAATTTAGATTATTGCTTTTCCTTTAAAATTTTTCTATAGCTTCATATATTTCATAGTGAGTCACTTTTTATAAAACTTTGACTTATTTTATTAGAAATAATAAAAGGAAAACTGAAAAATAATATACATATAAAAATAGAAATGAAAACTGTGTCTACACAAAATTCTTTATGTAGTTATTCATAGCAGCTTTATTTGTAATAGCAAAAAACCTGGAAAGAGTCTGGATGCCCTTTGGTGGGTGAATGGTTGAATAAACTGTGTTATATCCATGCAGTGAAATACTACTTAGAAATGAAAATATGCAAATAACAACATGAATACATCTCAAGGTTGTCATGATGACTAAAAATGCCAATCTCAAAATGTTACATACTGTGTGATTCCACTTACATAACATTTTCAAAATCAGTGATAGAACTGGCAAGCTCATTAGTGGCTGCCATAGTACATGAATGTCAACAGGGAGGAGGGTGAGTGTGATTATCAGGGGTAGCATGAGGAAGACCATTGTGGTGTTTGGCTAGTTCTGTATCTTTTGTAGTGGTGGTCGAATGAATTTATACATTTGATGGCGTGACATATGGCTTTACACATATTATACCAACGTCATTTCCTGAGTTTGATGTTTTATTATGGTTATGTAAAATGTGAACACTGAAGAAAATTGGGGGAAGGGAAAACAAGACCTCTTTGTACTCTATTTGCAATGGCTGTAAATCTATAATTATTTCAAAATTTTTAAAGTTTAAAGATTTTTTCTGTAGATTAAAATCTGTTATAGTGAGCAATTCTTTCATAAAAAGAAGGTGTTATTTATTTTGTTATCTAAAAAACGAAACAGCATGTGGAAACATGTGACAGACATTGCTATTCTTCCTTACTTCTTCCTCTGGTGTGACTGAACGCAAATGAAACAAAAGTTAATTTCAAAAACTCATCATGTATCATCAAAATGATATGTAATACCATGGTCAAAACTAAAATTTTGTTGAAACCCTAAGCAAAAAAAAATAAATAAATGTGCTTTTGGGCAGGCATAGTGCTAAATGTAAGAGTTACAATGCTGACTATTTGAGATTTGGTTCCTGATCTCAGAAAGCTTACAGTATAATGGGTGTACAGAAAATAAAAAGCAAAATTGAAATCAAATGAATGTGTGAAGGAAAGAGAATTGAGAAAAAAGTAACAGTGCAATTCTAATTTAGGAAGAGTAGTCAGAGGAACCATCTCTGGAGAGATGATATTCAAGCTGAGACTTGAGTAGTCAGCTACACTTTGATTAAGAGGCTCTCTAGGACATTAAAAATATTTCTGCCTTTGTAGAATATGACTTTACCACAAGGCAGGAGCAGATGTACATTTGACACATGTTTCTACAGAGTATTGTTCTAACCCTCACAACTAGAAGAGTTTCTGGCACACAGTACACACTTGTGTGTTGAATAAATTCCCAAGTATTAACTCCATTTGTAAGCACATCACGATCAGGTCCTTTGAGACTGAGAAAGATAATGAATTTGCAAAAAAAAAAAAATTTAGATAGGAACTGCATTTTACCCTGAAAACTGAAATCTAAAATTTAATAATATTTGATGTAAAGATCTCATAGAAATGCTTAAATTTATGTTTTTAAATTCTTTGTCCTGTCTGACCTTTATTATACTTTAAATAGAATTTTATTTTTCCATCTTTTAGTCTTGCACTTCAAATATTCACCCACAAAGGAAGATATAATGCTTACTAATGATGTGCCATTTTTTGGTGTGAATTTTAGTATGCCTAATCAGAAATGTTAAGGATTTTTTTTTCATTTTTAATGCTATCAGGAGACATTGTCTAAAACCTAAAATATAGACCAATAATACTAGTAAAATTAGTTTTATACTGTGTATGCTCTGAGAAAAATTAGATGCTATGTCTGCTAGGTTTAACATCACCCCCCTGACTCCAGCCACCCTTTGTGACCACTTCTGAGTCATCTGGTCCTGGTACTAAAATCTAGACTGATGATAAATCACTGGGATTCAAATATGTTACTCACTCAGCTTCCTATTTAAAGTGATGAGGTTCTTTCAGGCTCAGCTTTAATGCTAACATTTAACAATAATGAGTCCTTATTCTTCCTGTTGCTAATGGATATTTTTCTCAGGTTTACAGTATTTCTCAGTAAAATGACAGTCCTATTGTGTAGTTCAGTTTAACATGCAGAAATACAGAATCAGATTAAAATTCAATATACTTCAAGTAAGTTGTGCCTCTACCTCCAGCTAATAACCTGATCACCCTCTGTAATAGAATTACAATATTTATCATCTTTGAGGGCTCATCTAACGGACGTATTAACATGTTTTGCAGCTTCATTTCATAGTGGAGCCTGCCACCCAAATGCGACCACTATTCCTCATCTCCCTGGTCATCAACTAGAGTAAGAAATTCCAATTTAAAAAAAAAAAAAAAAAAAAAAAAAAAAAAAAAAAAAAAAAAAAAAAAAAAAAAAAAAAAAAAAAAAAAAAAAAAAAAAAAAAAAAAAAAACTTTAAACTGAGGAAATGGAGAGGGTTTAGGAAAAGTGGTGGGTTAGGGCGATTTGTTTCCATTTTGAATTCTTCAATATGCTATGACCAAAAATCCCTACTCTTGAACTTTTATAGACCAATATACTATTTTCACTAAGTAACAAAGATGTTGGAGAGATAACCCCATGGATTATTCTGAAAGCATCAGCACTTTGACAAAATTTCTGGTAAAACTTACAAGCAAAACCAAACTAGAAACACAAGGCAAAAATATTTTTTTAAAAAATAGAGTGGAATAACCTCTAAATGCTACTCTTGCTAATATACATTATTTAGACCCTACAGCAATGACTGAGTTTTTTTAGTGTACTAAGTTTTGCTTGCTAGTAGTATCACTGTTGTCAAGCAGAAACACAAAGGAAAGAGAAGGAGGGGTGGATTTGACAGCATCCTCCTGAATATGACAGACTACAGATTCTAAAATTCACTAACTTCACAAAATATGAATTTATACACTGCTAAATAATGTTATGTACTCCAATGGTCTTTTTAAAAATAATTCAGCATTTGCTAATTTTAAAATCTCGTTTAATATCAGCATGTATCAATGGATTACTGTTTGAACAGTGATTTAAAAAAATCTAGAACAAAACTTTTTTTAAAAAATGAAATCATGTCCTTTGCAGCAACATGGATGGAGCTAGAAGACATAATTAACACAGGAACAGTAAAAGCAAATACTGTATGTTCTCACTTACAAATGAGAGCTAAACACTAAGCATATATGGACATAAACAAGAGTACAAAAGATACCACTATTAATAGAGGTGGGAGAGACGAGGGCATGAGTTGAATAGCTACCTATTATGCATTGTGCTCATTACCTGAGTGCAATATACCAATTTAACAAACATATATGCACATGTACTTTAGCTAAAAAAAAAGTTGAAGTGTTAAGTGTTTTTTAGTTTTTAAAATTATTATATTAAAATTTTCAATTTTTAATTTTGGGCACAAGATAGGTATATATATTTATGGGGTATATAGAATATTTTGATGCAGGCATACCATGTGTAACAATCATATGGGTAAACAGGTTATCCATCCCTTCAACCATTTCTCCTTTCTTTGTGATACGAACAATGCAATTAAACTCTTTTAGTTATTTTTAAATGTATAATAAATTGTTGTTGACTATAACTACCCTGTTGAGTTATCAAACAATAAGTCCTATTCATTCTATCTAATTTTTTTGTAGCCATTAACTATACCCACTCCCTGTCTCCACCCACTACTCTTCCCAGCCTCTGGGAACAATCATCCACTCAGTATCTCCATAAGTTTAATTGTTTCAGTTTTTTAGCTCTCACAAATAAATGAAAATATATGAAGTTTGTCTTTCCATGCCTTGCTTATTTCATTTAACATAATAAGCTCCAGTTCCATCCATGTTGCTGAAATGACAGGATCTCTTTTTTTTTTTTTGAGATGGAGTCTTTGTCTGTCACCCAGACTGGAGTGCAGTGGCATGATCTCCACTTACTGCAACCTCCACCTTCTGAGTTCAAGCAATTCTCCTGCCTCAGCCTCCCAAGTAGCTGGGATTACAGGTACCCTCCACCACACCCAGCTAATTTTTGTATTTTCAGTAGAGACAGGATTTCACCATTTTGACCAGGCTGGTCTCGAAATTCTGACCTCAGGTGATCTGCCCACCTCGACCTTCCAAAGTGCTGGAATTACAGGCCAGATCACATTTTTTTTAAATGGTTTAATACTGCTCCATTACGTATATGTATGCTAATCTCATAGTTGACACATGCTACTAAACTGAGCAATCAGTCAGAGTAAAGTATCAATCTATCTAAGACATTTAACAGAACATATTTTTTAAGATAAACTTTTAAGAAAAACTATTGGTCCATTAAACTCATATTAGTTCAAATAAAATACAGTCTTTCCTAACTTTCTTGCTCCTACTTAATGGCTAGTTCTGGTCAATTACAGACTACAAAATAGAAGTGCAAATGCATGGAGAGATTAAATGTGCCTGTGCCTACAGTGTGCAATTCTGCTTTATTGCTTTCTATATTATTTGAGCTAAAGGACAATTTAAAGCCCACTGACCACAGATCACATGAAATATATGTTTTAAAAACAGAGTTTTGATTGACTGCAGCACGAAACAGCACACATAGGAATTGAATACTAGGGAATTTCTTATAAGGTTTTGGCTTTTGCTGGGTAATTCTAAGGCGAAATAAGGAAAGTGAAGGCTGATTTAAAAGTGTATTCTGTTAAGAATATGGGAAATTTTTTATCTTAGAAATTTATGTTTATGAGATGGGAAAAGAATAAGAAACTGAGGATATCACTGGGAAGACGGCAGCAATTACTCAGAAGAAAAAATGGTTAGTCATTTTGTACCTGGAATATGGACTTGGGTATGTGCTTTAAACACATTCTGTTCCCTTGCCCTGGCCCCTGTTCTTTTGGAGCCATTGTTGATATTTTCTTGGAAATATTATAATTTTAACAATTCCCATATTACATAACAACTCCTTTTCATCAGAGCTCTTGTCCACATCACTCATGAGTCACAAGATTGGGACACAAAAATACTGGCAATTACAGGTTACATAAATGGTTCTGGGAAAGAGGAGCTAAGTAGAACTTTTCTTAATAGTAAAGTCAACTCTCTCAATGCATTACTTGTAATATACTATGTGAAAGAGTGAATACACATTTTTCTAACTCTATTGTCCTGTTCTGAAAATAATCATTTCCTTTTCTAAGATTCAAAGTTCCATTTTTGAAAATTAGAATAATTATACCACCCTTAGTCATACTTCACAAGGTTAAAGAATCAAAGACATATTAAAGATAAATATATTAATTATGTGTTATTGAACTAATAACAAAAATTTATAGTGTTCTAAATACTTTTACATATATTAATCTATTTAATACTCACACACAACTTTTTTTTTCTGATGAAAGGCTAAGTAACCTGCCATAGCTAAGTGATAGACAAACTATTTTGTTCAAAGGTATCTGTCTCCAGCGTCCCTGCATGTAGAGATTATAAATAAATAAAGTTCATTTTATAAAAAGCCTCAAAGGTACTTGTTTCTCTTATCTATGGCCTCTGCTTTTTTCATTAATTTCTAGTGATGAGTATAGTGCTGGAATATAAATTCTGCCTTAGTTTTTCAAGTGTAGAGAAGTCTCCAACTATTTGGTCAGACTCTACAATGAAACACACTTAAGTCTAGGAATTAAATCATAGTTCCTTCCACATATTAAGTCAGAGTTGGAATTTTGTTGAGGCTCTTCAGGAACATGGAGGTATAGTATGTAAATAGTGTAAAGTAGTGGATTTTTGTTTCTCTAACACTTTCACTTTACCATGTTTTCTATGAGCCAATTCTATTTCATTCTTTGAATAGAATTTCATAGATTTTTGTTATAATTACAATGCATTTTCTTTACTTAAAAAGTAGAATTCCAGTTAATAGGACAACTTATAAGTGCAGTAGGCATTTAATTATTCTTTGATCCTCATTAAATAATCGAAGATAGACATAAAGAAAATTGAAATAATAGAGTGCTATTCCATAATAAATGTTTATTGAGCACCTAATATGTGTTCTAGTTTCAGAAGAGATACCAAGGTACAATCAAACCTCAGATTCTCATGGATAAAAAAGGATTACATGGGGTCGGGGGGGAAGAGGATCCAAGACGGTTGAATAGGAACAGCTCGGGAGTGCAGTTCCCAGCAAGAACAATGCAGAGGGTGAGTGCCCACCACATTTCCAAACAAATTTTCACTGCCCACGGACCAGGAGATTCCCGGGCCGAAAAGCACCATGAGTTTTCAGTATGGAGGTTTCAGCCAGTGCCGGGTTGGTGCACAGAAACTCACACAAATCTGAGCAGATGTTTCAACTGGTGCCTGGAACGCCTAGGAGACAGAGTCACCCATTCAACTAAAAGGGAGGGGACAGAGACAGGGAGCCAGGCGATCTGACTCGGCAGTACACCCCAACAAAACAAGCAATCTGAAATGCTCTGGATTGAGAGTTTCACAGCAAGCACAGCTGGACCCAGGACAGTGCAGCTCAATGTGGGGAAGGGCAGCCACCACTACGTCCACCACTACTGAGGCAGTTCACACAGCAGCTGGGCAGAGCCTGCAGCAGCTCAGCAATGCCTCTGCTGGCAGACAGTGACTAGACTATTCCATGCTGGGCAGGGCATATATAAAAAAAAGGCAGCAGCATGACAGGAACTTATAAATAAAGCTGATCTTTCTAGGACAGAGCACCTGGGAAAAGAGGCAGTTATGAGTTCTGCTGCAGCAGACTTAAAACTACCTGCCCAGCAGCTCTGCATGGAACAATGAAGCACCCAGCACAACACTTGAGCTCCTAAAACGGACAGACGGTCTCCTCAAGCAGCTCTCTGACCCCCATATACCCAAAGAGACACCTCATAAAGGAGAATTCAGGCCGACATCTGGCCGGTACTCTTCTGTAGCCAAGACAATCCTAAGCAAAAAGAACAAAGCCAGAGGCATCACACTACCTGATTTCAAACTATACTACAAGGCTATAGTAATCAACACAGCATGGTACTGGTACCAAAACAGAGATATAGACCAATGGAACAGAACAGAGGCCTCGGAGGCAACACCACACATCTATAACCATCTGATCCTTGACAAACCAGACAAAAACAAGCAATGGGGAAAGGAGTCCCTGTTTAATAAATGCTGTTGGGAAAACTGACTAGCCATGTGCAGAAAGCAGAAACTGGACCCCTTCCTGACATCTTACACTAAAATTAACTCCAGATAGATTAAAGACTCCAATATAAGCCCTAATACCATAAAAACCCTAGAAGAAAACCTAGGCAAAACCATTCAGGATGTAGACATAGGCAAGGACTTCATTACTAAAACACCAAAATCATTGGCAACAAAAGCCAAAATAGACAAATGGGACCCAATTAAACTCCAGAGCTTCTGTATAGCAAAAGAAACAATCATTAGCATGAATTGGCAACCAACAGAATGGGAAAAATTTTTTGCAATCTACCCATCTGACAAAGGGCTAACATCCACAATCTACAAAGAACTAAAACAGATTTACAAGAAAAATACAAACCCATCCAAAAGTGAGTGAAGGATATGAACAGACACTTTTCAAAAGAAGACATACATGAGGCCAACAAACATATGAAAAAATGCTCATCATCACTGATTATTAGAGAAATGCAAATCAAAACTACACTGAGATACCACTTCATGCCAGTTACAATGACGATCATTAAAAAATCTGGAGACAGCAGATGCTGAAGAGGATGTGGAGAAATAGGAACAGTTTTACACTGTTGGTGGGAGTGTAAACTAGTTCAACCATTGTGGAAGACAGTGTGACGATTCCTCAAGGACCTAGAAATAGAAATTCCATTTGACCCAGCAATCCCACTACTGGATATATATCCAAAGGATTATAAATTATTTTATTATAAGATGCATGCACACAAATGTTCATAGCAGCACTGTTTACAATAGCAAAGACCTGGAACCAACCCAAATGCACATTGATGATAGACTGGACAAGGAAAATGTGGCACATATACACCATGGAATACTATGCAGCCATAAAAAATGATGAGTTTGTGTCCTTTGTAGGGACATGGATGAATCTGGAAGCCATAATTCTCAGCAAAGTGACACAAGAACAGAAAATGAAACACTGCATGTTCTCGCTCATAGATGGGTGTTGAACAATGAGAATACATGAACACTGGGAGGGGAGCATCACACACTGGGGCTTGTTGCAGGGGGGCAAGGGAGGGACAGCAGGAGGGTGGGGAAGTCGAGGAGGGACAACATGGGGAGAAATGTCAGATGTAGGTGACGGGGGGATGGAGGTAGCAAACCACGTTGCCATGTGTGTACCTATGCAACAATCCTGCATGATCTGCATATGTACCCCAGAACCTAAAGTACAAAAGTACAATAAAAAAGATTACACAAACAAAAATAATAAATGAATACTATATAGAAACAAAAGAAGTGAATAACTGTCTTAATCTGTTCAGGTTGCTAGAACAAAATACTTCAGACTGAGTAACTTATAAACAAAATAAATTTATTTCTCACAGTTTTAGAGGCTGTGAAGTCCAAGATCAAGGCATCAGCAGTGACTCATGAAAGTTGTGTATTTGTCATGCTTCTCCAGAGGGTCAGAATTGATAGGGCATATGTATGTATGAAAAAGAGTTTATTAAGAATTGGCTCACATAATCACAAGGCAAAGTCCCACAGTAAGTCTTCTGCAAGCTGAGGAGCAGGGAAGCCAATAGTGGCTCTGTCTGAGTCCCAAAGCCTCAAAAGTAGGGACGCTAACAGTGAAGCACTCAGTCTGTGGCCAAAGGCCCAAAAGCCCCTAGCAAACCGCTTGTATAATCTGTGAGTCTAAAGGCCAAGGAACCTGAAGTCTGATGTCCAAGGGCAGGAGGAATAGATGGAAGCATGCAGCACAGGAGAAAGTTGAAAGCTGGAAGACTCAGCAGGTCAACTTATCTCACCTTCTTCACCTGCTTTGTTCTATCCATGCTGGCAGCCAATTGAATAGTGCCCAACCACACTGAGGATGGATCTTTCTTTCCCAGTCCACTGACTCAAACGTTAATCCCCTCTGGCAACACCCTTAAAGATACATTCAGCAACAGTACTTTATCAGCTATGTAGGCATACTTGAAGCCAATCAAGCTGAGACCTAATAGTAACCAGCACTGGCCAATTCTTACAGACAATGCCTTCTTGCTGTGGTTCTATCTTCCATGATAAAGAGGCAAAGCAACCTTCTGTAGCCTCTTTTATAAAGGCACTATCCATATTCTGGAGACCTCATGACCTAATTGTCTCCAAAGCATCCCACCTTTGAATATCATCATCTTGGTAATTGGGATTCAACATATAAGTTTTGGGGGGACACAAAGATTCAGACCATAGCAATAACTAAAATAAGACAATGAGATAGAGTGCTATATTCAAAGAAACAAACAAGAGGTAGGCAAGAAGATTCCCAAGTGAAGGTAGCATTTGAGCTAAGATTTGATGAACAAGAGGAAAAGTTACACAAGATCAAGAGGCCAGGCACAGTGACTCACACTTGTAATCACAGCACTTTGGGAGGCCGAGGTGGATCACAAGGTCAGGAGTTCAAGATCAGCCTGACCAATATGGTGAAATGCTATCTTTACTAAAAATACAAAAAAAAAAAAAAAAAAATGAGCCGGGCATGGGGGCATGTGTCTTTAGTCCCAGCTACTTGGGAGGTTGAGGCAGAAGAATTGCTTGAACCCAGGAGGTGGAGGTTGCAGTGAGCTGAGACTGTGCCAGTGTACTCCATTCTGGGCAATAGGGTGAGATTTCATCTAAAACAAAAACAAAAATCAAGAGAAATTGCCTCCCAGAAAGCAGAAAGACCAAATTTGCAGCCCTGAATGATGGAATCATCATGCCATGTTGAACACATCAGAAGATGGCCAGCAAAGGACTGGAAGACCACTGGAGATGAGGCTGGAGAAGTAGATAGGAACTAGATCATGTGGGACCTTGCAACCAATGCCATAAACACACACTGCCTAGGGTGTAAGGACTATCTGAACTGCAGGCGGAAGCAATGGAGGATAATACATAATTAACTAGAAAATTATTTTCATTTGAAAGAATGAATATAAAGTATTCTTGAAGAGCAAAGTAACATTTTCCAGCAATGCTGAGTGTGATGATAATGTTTTACTTATCTTAAAGTTTGAATTCCTTGTCCAGTAAGTTTATATTCACAGCAGTTACAATTGGCAGTTGAGGAACATTCCACATTAAAAATTCATATGGTACTCAGAGTTTTTAAAATATACTTCTAAATGTAATACATATGAAGAGTGATTCTTATTTTTGCACTGCTATTTGAATTGTATTGCTTACTTGTAAGATACATAAAATATTTTGTAATGTTTTTACAATAACAAAAATTTATTTCCCTAAGATGCTTAAATGTGAGTAGTAAAATCCAGGTATTTTAAAACTAAAAAGTTAACATGAAAATTTTAATGATTTTTATTTGGAATGATTTACAGCATGAAATGAAGCTAATAAAATCTATTTAAGAGACTATTTGTGACATGAAAAATGTTGAAGTATTGTCAATAGGACATAAGTTATGTTAAAAGGTATTACAACAGTGATTTTTTTTTAAAATAAAGAGCACAGATTTTGTGGGTTAAATATAAAATAATCTATCAATTACATATTTTAAATCTTAGCACTTATCCGAATACCACATTTGAGCCACAAACAGAACAACTAGACATGTGGAATAATACCAATCAAATTCAGTTGTTACTGATATTTTGCTGACTTTCAATTGCATTTTTTTAAATAATAGATCATTAAGCATATTTTTAGATTTTTTTGTTGTTAATGTGAATTTACCCAAGAAAAATAATATATCTTAATAGGTGACTGATTTATAACCTTAAAATATTTTATATATGGCATATGGACCTTTATGATCATTCTTCTATTAGTCCCACAAATATTAAGGGTTGGTCTCATGAGGCCATTTATTATTTCATTGACTAAACTTGAACACCTTTGAAAGTGAAAGTAAGCACTATTAAAAATTATATCAGAACGACAGACATAAACTGAGACTATCCCAAGCAAACCTGAACAGTTCTATGCGGATTGGAACATACAGTCACCTGAGTTATAAGCCTGATAAGTGAATAGGGACGAGTATTGGCAAGTACCAATACATTATTACAGTTTCTATATTTTACCAAGTTGCTTCAACCACATACTATTTCTACAGACATACTTTTATTAATTGAAATTTTATTCTTACAAATTAGCATTATTTTCACCTTAGTGCATCTGAAAATGATTCTATTTATTATGAATAATCTAAAGTTGACATGTATATTTTAACTGAAGTTTAACTTTCTTTTTGGTGCCTAGTATACACTGGGTGCAAAGTATGTATTTGAGAAAAGAAGGATGGAAGACATGGAGGAACAGAATGGTATTACTAGTGTATATGACACTGATAGATGGAGCAGATCATTTTTAACCTGCTCCTGACAAAATCTCTTCAGTATCGATAATGAAATAAAATTAATAAAATATCAAGGATCTATGTGTAAACTAAAAATTAATAAAGTGATGTCTAGAAAAAAAGGCACTTAAAATTCTTTTATTGAAATATATATATACTATATATAATTAAGATTAATTCCATTATCTTTCTTTCCCTCCCTCCCTCCATAGATATTTATAACTATTTTAATTATAATAAATATAATTATTAATTATATAATTTATATAATTATTATAATTATATAATTATAATTAATATAATTTATATAATAAATATAATTATTAATTATAATTAAAATGAAAACAAAAATAAAAAATCAGTCCAAAAGGAAAATACGTCATATGATTATTAAATCTTGATTACACTAATGCATTTATATGAAGTGAGAAAAACATCCCTGTATATTGATCTATTTCAGTGATAAACAATAACTTTACAGTTTAATAATGAAGGAAAAAATTTTTAAATTAAATTTCAATGTAAAACATATTATTCAAATTCCATAAAAAATTTCATTGCTGAACTAAAATTTGCACTTATCGAAGAAAAATATTAAAAATTGCATTTTGTACTCTGTTTTACTTTGAAAATTATATACAAAAAATAATTCCAGGTGGTCACATAGAATGATAGAATTGAAATAACTCAAAGTCTTTTCTTCATCTTTACAATAACTCTCTAGTCACTACTTATTTTGAGTCTAGTGTTTAAACGCAGAACTATTTAATATCAACTGGAGGTGGAGACAGGTATTGTAACAAAAGTAACTTTGAATGATAATCATTATAAGTTTACTCTCCAATGAGAACATATAGTTGAGTTCACATATGTACAATAGGGAGTTCTCCAAATCAGCTCCCATATAAAATAAAATGTTTTTAAAAGATGAGTAAAAAACTGTGTTAATTTGAAGTATACATTTATAGTATTAAGACTGAGCAGTACACACCATTGTTTAGAACTTAGATCAATAAAAAGTTTTATCAGAATAGAATAATTTATTGTTTTTTTATAGAATTTATCAATTTTTAGAATTGCTAGTGCATTATAATAAGAAACTGTCTTTTAGTTGGTTTTATTACTAATTTTATATTGTTATACAAATCCTTGCTTGCACCTACCTGGGAAGGCTGCTCTTTTAATCTTTGGTAAGTCCACTGGAGGGAAGGAGGGAAAGTTATAAAATATATAATAAAAGAAAATAATTTTAATTAGTTTACTCAGTTAGGTTAAAAATCACAGAACAAAATAAATGCCGTAATATAAAATCTAAGAGGAGGGCAATATTTTTCTCTATATCAAGTTGAGCAAGTATGTAAATAACTATTGAAATCTATTGAGTACCATTTTAAATGAATGCAAATGTACCATAAAGCTAGTTTCCTAATGATATGCATCTCTATATTGGTTTATTCCCCTGTGGAGAAGAATTAGCTTAACAGGAAGTTTCTATGAGTTTAACATACAGGCTAACACATATAGAATTATTCACAGACATAACAGATTTTTGAACATTCTGCCCATTTTAACTTCCTACCAACAGGAATAGTAATTATGTTAATACTAGGAAGGGGTAGTAGCTGTTCTGATCCAAAGTTTCTTGCAGGATGTGTTCTTGTCAAATAAAGTAATTGTTTCCATATCAAATATGGATACAATATATAGTTTAACATTTTTCATGTAGTATTTCCTAAGCTCCTCTTTATGCCTGGAGGAATTATTTTTATTCATGAAGAGAACTGATTAAATTAAATATCACTCACATACATTCCTGTAATCTAATTTTATGCATTTTTGAGGGAGTAGGCATTATATAAAAGTAAATAAAATTTATTTGGGTTACAACAAAGCTAATAAGAATTAACGATTGCTGAAATAGTAATGAATTAACCTAAGTATCTGTGATAGATTAAAAGTCATAAGTATAATAATAATAATCTGAGATGCCACAAATTGAAATAATTACTATGTTCAAATTAGAAAATTACATGTTAATCCATTAATGAGTAGCTACTCTGAAATAAATAAGAATCTGAAAGTATGTTGATGTTTTATGGAAAATTATTACAAAAATTTTAAATAGGCATTTCATGAACATTATTCTATAGATAGCCACTCAAATATCAGCTCTTCTAAGAAAAAAAAATTAATTAACAAAACATCTTGGACCTACAGGGTATAAGACACCAAACATACCAAGCTTGTAAAACCCTCCAGATGACTGGAATGATAACAGATTGATATGGACATGTGTGCATGACAACAATTACCTCTAGATTTCCAGTTATTCCTTACTTCTGTCTGCCAAAGAGTCTAATTTCTGTCTAAATCTGTCTTTAATCCCTACATGCTCACATCAACTAGACCCAAACCCCAAGGAAAGACACATTTGAAAGGTTTTAATAACCCTTAATAATTTATATAATAATATGAATGTAATTTATATGTTTATATAATAATGTGTCAGGTGTTAATTTATCAGGTGTTAATAATTAATTCAGTTATCAGGTGATAATTAATTTATCAGGTGTCCCAGACTGCCTTAAGACTTGCAAACTAGGAGAACACAGCCATTTTAGGATTATTTTACCAAACTGTCTCAGGACACAGAGGACCTCGTAGATACGTCTTTGAGAAAGACCCTGACTTTTCTCTGGCCCACAGGCCTCTTCCAGCTAAAGAAATAAGCTACTAACTGCTTAAAACATCCTTCCTTCAGCCTCCAGATTTCAAGCAATCCCAAAGCTTTCCTTTTGAGGCAGTTTTGTTGACTCTATCTTTTCTACCAGATCTGTGAATGTTGGGACATCCCGGTTTTCTCTCCTCAAATTCATTTTTTCAAAAAACTTTTTTATCTTTTTAAGTGATTCATCTGGTTCTATGGCTTTAAATGGAGGCAGGCCAATCCAAATTGGATCTGACAGATATCTGAGTTTTAAAAATAATTTAAATTAGTTTATATTTGAGATAAATTAAAATTCTAAATTGAAATTAAAAAAAACATCTAAGTTGGGAATTTAAATTTAATTTAAAATCTTACAGTCAGTTAGGTTTAAGTTATTTAAATTTAAATTTAATTAAAATTCAGAAGCATATGAAATGAATCATATTTAGACAAAACATTCACCTCGTATACGAAGTACTGAAATTTTGATTTCTAACAAGTTGCAATCAGGATCTCCTGACTTGGTAGCAGTTTGCAGAAGGGTTTGAAATGAAAAGTTAAAACAGTCCAAAACAGCATAGCAGATGTAAAGCTTCCAATTCAGTACTTCCAGTTCAGTAAAGCTGTCCAACAGGAATTATTATCCTGGGTCATATGATTAATGCTTCAAATCAGATTTGAAGTATGAAATCATGAAATTGTAGAAGAAGATTCATAAAATAATGTAAGTTAAGATACATTTCTTTTGAAATGATAAACATCTGGTTACTCTTGCTAATACATATTGTTTTTGACTATGTCTCCACCAGTTAGGCTGCCCCTTTGCTGGCTGCATCTTGCCTACTTCTAGAGTAAGGATCCACCAGCTGTAAAACTCCCTGA
The DNA here is from genome assembly GCA_004027715.1 of Plecturocebus donacophilus. Classification (NCBI taxonomy): domain Eukaryota; kingdom Metazoa; phylum Chordata; class Mammalia; order Primates; family Pitheciidae; genus Plecturocebus; species Plecturocebus donacophilus. Next base: position 96,616 of record PVKP010001630.1, on the reverse strand, counting down.
AGCCTGTGCAGAGTATCTCCCTCACCACCAGAAACTTCCTGAGAGGAGTTCCACAAGGAAGCTTCCATTAGAACCTACCACTCAACACTTTCTAAGAGTTCATCAAGAAAATTCCATCTAGCCCCACGTTGTTATTTAGGTCAATCAGAACCAGAAAGCCAAGCCTCCCAGTCCTCCTCACCCCAGCTCTCATCCCTGTGTATCTCTATATTGCCCCTATTAGGCCACCAAAGACAGAATTTCTCAAACGTTTGGTTAGCCCCTCTGAAATTATGGTCTGTCATAATATACAAAATCCCCAAAATAGTCAATAACTTTCAATTCAGGGATCCCTTCTGATCTAAGGGGTTAGAAATATTTGGAGGAATGTCTGCCACAGTGGTCAGGAGCTCTCCTGGCATTTAGTAGACAGGAGGCGGGAACGCTAAATGGCCTTGATGCTTCAGTGGTCCCACAGATTTGTTCTGGCTAAAATGCCAAGAATCCATCTCGAAGAACACTGTGGGGCTTCATAGTAAATGAATGTTTTCTCAGCCTTCTTCTCATCTGGTTGTTGTCTTACTATTGTTTGTTTTATACTCAGTACCATTAAGTCAACTGAGGGGATTTTGTTTTATTCTCACTCTTCATTGCTACTTCCTGATAATTATTCCTCACTTCTATCTTAGAAAAACAAAACCGAACAGGAGAAAAACAACAAAAAAATTCTTTTGATCATACTAACACTAGATTATGCCACATTTCATGTCTTTTTACCCACCACTGTATCTATATAATAAAGCTGTCTGCTTTTAATACCCATGTAGAACATCCAGTCCCTTGATCTCAAAGCCAACAAAGTTATTTCCAATTCACTTCTACCTATCATTTACACAATCACGCCCTAGACTTTGTTACAATTTTTGTGCCACCTCCAAATCTCGACTTCAAGATTCCCACATTCTGGCCACCCAGTTCTATCATTCCAATTTACCCCTCCTGGTACCTTCACCCAGTTTTTTAAAACTAACTTTGAGAATGAGATCTGCTTTGAAGATTTATTTTTTCTACAGGCCCTTTCACATTTGCTGTTATGAAAGAATGGCATGCTTTCATAAAAAATGGTCTACTTTTTGCCCATTCTAAATCTTGCTATTGTCTATTGATCTGAAACAAAAAACCTTGGTATACCATACAAAGGGAAAACTAAGGTATTGTTATAATCTAGGCATCATAAATATTTCTTTCAATTTATCTCTTTAAGTGATGTACTTTCAAAAAATTTAGTTTTCACATTTAAAAATTATTGTCAAGTTATCAGTTCTTTAGTTCTGTACTAAAAATAGATAAAACAATAAGTTAAGTTAGATAATATACATTAATAATTAGCATCTTAGAATTAAAGAAAGCATAGCATCTTAATTATATATGTTTTTGTTACAGAATACTGAGTTAGAATTATCAACAAAAGATATTTTTACAGACATTAGTTCATATATTAGAGGACACTTCTGGGAAGGAAAAGGCATATATAGACAAGTTTGAGTTGGAAAAAAAATTTTTGTAAAGTTACTGATGTCAAGACCTTGTCCATATATCATTGTAACTTTAAAATTCCACTGATATAGTAAAAGGATGATGTAACTGTAATTATTTTGAAGTGTATATATTTACAGTATGCTAGAAGTTACAAGCTTTGCAACTATTTAAACATATAATAAAATTTTACACTTCAACTTTAAAATGTATGAAGAACTAAATATTTTTTTAAGTATGGGTCCACAAAGGATTTGAAAACCACGAATATTCCAGTTTCTCATCATGAGAATCTCATCTATGAATGTTCCTGACTAGTGGACATCAGACTTGCTTGTAAAAGGGTAGAAAAATAAGGGAATTGATTAATATTTATTAAGTACTTATTATGTGCTTAAAGTACTGAACTAAATTTTACATAGAATTTCCAAGTAAGTGATACAGTAATTATAATGAAATTATTATTCCTCCTTTCAGGAAAAAAAAAAAAGGAAGGGCATATAAATAAACTTCTCCAATATGTTAATTTGAGAAGGAGAAATGAGAATCTGGGTTAGGGAACAAGTTTGTCTAAATTCAAGGCCCAAATCAGTTCTACTAATAAATAGTGGGATTGAGAATTCTAATAAAGGATGTGTTCCATCCTGGAGATTAATGCAAGTAAGATAAGACAGGAGAATAAAGCAGATAGCAGTTATATTTCATGTTTGCTATTGATAAAAGCTAATAGAAAGGAAATCTTTTAAGTATGTAGTAGTAGTATGGATTTCAAGGCTGGACTCCAGGAAGAGTAAGTCAGCCCATCTAGCTGCTCAAAGATCTGAACAACCATGGGCATCCCTCTGAAAGTCCAGTACCTGTTTCTACAACATTCGGAGAGAAAAGCAGGGAAGAATAAATATTTTCTGCAGGAAATCAGACCCTTAGGAGAATGGGAAGGAAGTGCTAAGGTAAATGCAACCAGCTATTGATCCCAATTTTACCAATCAGTTAATTCACTTCTGAAGCAGAGATTTATTGACCAGGCTTGACTTTCCTAGAGTAAAGCCATAATAAGACAATAAACTCACTGTATACAGGTTGCTTGCTCCAAGTTCATCGCTTCTTCAAAAATGTCATTTCTGATCAGTTTTCAGGGCCCCCAGGTGTTTTAAAATATGGTTTGTACAGAGTTGTTAATTGCAGATTGTTTTGTTAGAATCTCATGCCTCTATTCCACTGCACTTAGACCTTATGATCACCTAGCAGTGATTTTCCCTGCTATCAGAAAGTGATCTATTTGTTTCTAATATTTAAATTCTTAATTTTCCTAAATATTTTCTACTAGCTAAAAAATTTGGCTTTTTACAAATTCCTATTATGTATATGTGATTGTGCATGTGTATATATATACATATATTTATAAATATACTTATATAGTATGTCATACATAATGCTTCTTAACAAGCTAGTCCAAAACATTAATCCCTTTATTTTTGTATTTCCAACATGTGCTTTATTATATATATTAGCAAGATTCAAGTCATTCTGTCTTCACATGTTTCTTTCTAGATTTTGAATCAAGTATGTTACTAGTTATAAAACTTAAAATAGTTTTTCACAGAACACAGGTATTTCTAGATAACTAAACCCATCAAACACTGACAAAACTTATTTTCAAAAACATTTAGATCATTCTTCTTTCTTGAGTAATGGAATTGATAATATTGTTTAATTGTAGCAAATATAGTAGATTCTTGGTTTTGCTCACAACTTTAAAGGGTATTATTCTAATTAGTGTTGCTTTGATGGTGCTTTTTAAGATAGTTTTAGGATTTTTGGACAGTTTTTAGATATTATATTTGTTAAAAGCCTTGTATAAGAAATGAATGCTAAATGAGGCCAATTCAGCAATGCTTTAATACATTAGATTAGAATTAATAGATTTCCAATTGTTTATTATTAATTCATTAGAACATTATCCTTTCATTATTCTGTGTTAAAGTCTAATTTGTCATTAAGTTTTATTTTTTAACAACCTGTTATATTTGGTTTACTATTATTTTACTTAGGATGTATGCAGCTTAATTTATGTCTTTGATTTCTCCCCACTCAAGCTGCAGTGTAGATGAAAGATAAAGGAAATAAGTCAGGAATTTAATATGATGAATCTGATCACCCATTTGACCTACCATATTTAACTCTAATGCTACTACTATCTCTGTGGCAAGGAGAGCTGCCCAGTCCATGCGCATGAGGTCTTCCATCTGCCCGATGTTTTCTCTGACTCAGAATCCGCTTCCTAAATTATCCTGAAGGATTTGAAAAAGAAAGCTCAAGGGTAATCAGCAAGACTTCCAGAGGTGAGGAAAAATTTTATTCTAACTTCATGCTCACTTTTTTCTATTCTCTTTTTTTTTCACTCTGTTGTACTTTTTCTATTCCCTAGTGCTGAGCACAGGCAGCTCCACAGAGTCGAGGACTCTGAGGAAGAGATCACCCTTAGATTAAGCTTAGTGTCCTTGCTCTATGATTAAGTAACATGTTTTCTCTCCCTGCTCTCTTGTCACTCAGGGAAAGACTTTGTGTCCTGGAGACTACATAGTGATTTTCGAACTTTCGTTAAGAGAAGAAAATAATGAGGTTGCTTGGAGGTAGAGAAGGGGCAGGATTTATTTTTTAAAGTGGCTGCAGTTTGAAAGGTTACTTAAGAGGGCAGTAAGCAATACTCCTAGAAAAAGAATATCTTTGTTGATGTCCCTGTTTTTAATTTTATTTATTTATTTTTATGTGAGGACAGTGCCCTTTGCAGATAGCCAAGGGGAAAAAATTAACTAAGAGTAGTAAAATTGTTCTGTAAAATAAAGTAACTGAAGTTGTAAGCAAGTAGGCTGAGACAAAGGATTTGATGAGAACTAGTATAGTGAAAGGAGTTTTCTTGAAAAGAAAGTATTCTGAATAAGGAGTTGCAGAGACTATGAATCCCCAGGGAAGGTACAGGTGTCATGGAGAATAACAGAGGTTACAGAAAATACATTTCTTGTTTGAGGAATGCCAAAATGACTTTTAGGGGGTTGAGTTCTAGGTTTTTAGAGGGCTAGGCTTTTACCAGTATCTCATTACCCAATGTAAAGGCTAAGAATATGCTTAGAGCAACCTACCAAAAAATTGTACTCAATTTAATATTTGTTATTTTTCAAAATCTTCAAGGATAGATCATCTCTGGAAAAATATACAACAAAAATATAATGAGATTTGCTTCTAGGAAACCAGATTATAGTTGTCTGGGAAATGAAATGGCAGGAGAATTACTGTTCAAGTATAACCCTATGCTTATATTATTTATTCCAGAATAAAATAATTTAAAATAAAAATAGTTATATAAAAAAACCAGTGCTTTGTTAGACTTCATCTAATCATTTAATTTTTTTCTCCTGTTTTAAAAATGCCTAGAGGAAAAGAGTAGTATAGAATTTTTAGTGTTTTGAACACTGAATTATCCTGAATCCCTCAGAAAAAGAGGATGTTACATACAACAGCCTTGTATTAATGGTGCTTTGCAGAATTAAAGGGAAAGAGCAGTGGCCTGGAATGAGACAAAATGTTATGGAAATAGGACAAGAGCCTCACAAAACAGAACCAGAAATGGAAACTTACAATTCAGGAAAAAAAGCAGAAATGTGGAGTGAGAGTTAACTCGGCAGACAAAAAGCCCCCCAGGAAAACTCCAAAATCTCACTCCCTGAAATTGAAGCTTGAATGAATCTATTATACCACACGATACCACAGGCTGAATGACTTGGAGACGCTCAGGTTCTGTTTACTTTTCAGTTAGTTTAAAATCCTGCTTTATTCTTTTCTGAATGCATATTGTTTTGTCAATATCTCTGATCTGTGGCTCCTGGAATTAACAGTAAGTTACCACAAATATGTTCTAACTAGTGCAGAGTGCAATGGAAAATTTACAGCCCTTTAACACTGCATTTGAAATATTCCTGCTAAATGCTCTAACTCTGCATAGCACACTCTTTCTCTTTGGTTTAAAAATGGTTTTATTTTAAAATTGGTTTAAAAATGATCTCATGCTCATAGTTTATGTTAAATATTTGGTCTGTTATCATTACCACATATTTTTTCACCTGAATTTCTAGTATTAAGATGACTACAATCATATTTGTGTGGAATTACATTTCTACATAAGTGGGAATATATTTAATGTCTTTATATATTGTCTTGTTCATTATTTGTCTCTGGAAGTCTTTTAAAAAAAATCTTTGTACTTGCCTGCCTCAAAAGGTTGCTAGGAATATTGGATGAAATAATAAATATAAAGCAGTCAAATCAATGTACAGCATATAATAAAGGTACAATATGTAATTGATACTTACTCCCTACTTCATTTTCTGAGAGAAGCATTTTAAGGCAGACTACACGTTTGTCAGATAATTTGTTTTCAACAGCAGAACATTTCTAACTCATGTCTGTGTGGCTGAAGTCTGCTAATTTGACTGGAGCTTGCACCTTTGATAGTTACACAATCAGAGGCATGTTATCAGACTCTTCTTATCCCACAGTTCAGCACATTGACAGCGCCTAGGAGCTTGCTGAAAGGCAGTTTCAGACATCACTTCAGAACTATTGAGTCAGAATCTTCACTTGAAAAACAACAAAACTCTAGATAATTCAAATGCATGTTAAAATTTGAGATGTGTAAGAAGCACTGCTCTAGAAATGTTACTTACCACATTTTGCATATGTGAGTTCTTTTAGCTTCTACTATTTTACCTTGCTATTGAAATTGTTTGACTCATTCTCCTTTCAAGTACAGGTGTCTTTTGTTTGGAACTTCATTTACTGAATCATACATATTTCTTATGACTTGTTTACTTCCTTCAGAAACTGTGTAATGTAAACAGTATGTGAGAGTGCATCATGAATTTGCTTCTTACCTTCAGGCACAGACATAGAGCTGCATTATTGTACAGTGTTTATTCTTTAAATCATCACAAAAGTTGAAATTATTGTAAATGGAAGATGTTTAAAAAATATTTGATACATTATTATCTGGAAATATATTTAATCACCATAATGTTCATAAAAATTTAGTGTGAAGCTGGGTGTGGTGGCTCACACCTATAACCCCAACACTTTGGGAGGCCGAGGTGGGCAGATCACCTGAGGTTAGATCACCTGGCCAGCATAGTGAGATCCCCCGTCTCTACTAAAAATACAAAAATCAGCCAGGCATGCACAGACATCTGTACTAACCGCTATCCTGTAGGCTGAGGCAGGAGAATTGCTTGAACCTGGGGGGTGGAGGTTGCAGTGAGCTCAGATTGCACCACTGCACTCCAGCCTAGGCAATAAAGTTAGACTGTGTCTCAAAAAAAGAAATAGTATGGGGCTCTTTTACGACACAAGAAAATAGTAAAAATACATAATCTTTTGTGTGAACATAGAACCTCTTTGCCTTTTGATTTTTCATATCTTCGTGTGTTTTCTGTTGAAAACTTATCTGGATTGTCTGATGAAAATACTGTGCCCAAGGGGCTATAAAATTTACCATTTGAAATTTTGAAATTTTCTGTAAGACTGATGTATAATAAGATAGCTCAAAACTCTTGCTTATTCTTATTGAGTATAGATTTATTAGGCCATTCCTTAGTGGTTTTACCTATTCTCCCTACCATCAATTCCAAAACCCATCCCTAGGCTCATATGGCCTTTCTCTTTACTGCCCTGCTCTTGCTTCTGAGATCTCATTTCTCCAGCACTAGATAATTGTAGAGTGGAGGTGTCTACACTTCTTCATCTCTCTCCCAGGTCATGCAAATTTTTATTTCTTCTTAGTCCTTGGGGAATACCCAATGGCTACTCTAATTTTTCCTCCAATTTCCTTAAGCGCAAAGTTTTATTTTCCCTTTTTACAATAATAGACCTTGCTGGTTCTCTAAAAGATGAAGATGAAAATGAATGGCTCACACAGACACACAGGTCCTAGAAGCACCAAAGCCATTTCCTGAAGTAAGTTAATACTTGGACTTTAAGAATGGAAAGACCTGGCAACCTTTGGGCTGGGGAGTTGGGAAAAATACTTTTTCTTATTGCCTGCGGAGTTTACAGGAGTAAAAAACTAGAGTTCAAGGCAATCTCTTAATTATCTCTTTATTAAATTCTTGGTAAACCACCCAGCAATAATAACTTAGCATTTGCTTGTTATGGGCAATGTGATTCCATATTTTTATGTATATTTTTCTTACTTAGAAAAAAATTCCTCACGTATTACACAATATGGTTTTTCATAATGGTGCTTGGATTATAGAGGTGGATAAATTTAAATATTCTCACAGAATATTATAAAAAGGATTAAGGAATCCATCAAAAATATTTCCTCATTATTATGTACAAATGAATAAACCAACATTTTAAAATTTTGGCAGTAAAAATATATGACAAAAAATGATGGTGTTGGACAAGATAGTCTCCAAAGTGCCTTGACAATTTGTAAAGGGTGAAATAAAGGTGTACGGTTGTCCCATGGTATACATGGAGGATTGATTCTAGGGCATCTAAAATCCATGGATACTCAAGTCCCTTAAATAAATTCTGATATAATTCTGCATATAACCAATGTAATCTACCATATACCTTAAATTATCTCTAGATTATTTATGATACTTAATACAATGTCTATGCATCTCATTTGCCTAGATTCAGGGCAGTACATGGCACAGAGCATATTCAAGTTTTGCTTTTTGGAATGTTGTGAAGGATTTTTTTTCCTGAATAATTTCGATCCACATTTAGTTGAATTCACAGATGTGGAACCCTTGCATATAAACAGTCAACTGTATATATATATTTTTCTTGATAGAGTTTCACAAAATGAACTTCTGAGGGTGAAGGGTGACAAATATAAAAGTATCAGTTTTTTTCCTGAAATTAAGATTAAAATGTAAGGAAATAAAATACAATTCTTTTCATTGCCTTGGTAGCATTAGTTTTATCATATGTTAAAATTCATACTATTTAAATTCACGTGCATTTCACACTAGTGTTTAACCTCTCAGGCTGTTCCAAACAGTGAGCCTAGCTAAAGCTTCTCCAAGCCTTCAGTCACATCTAGAGTATTCCTCACCCCTACACCTACATCACCACAGTATAAATTGCAATAATATTTCTATTTTCTATTCAAATATTTGCCATGTAGATAGGTTTCTGTGATTCTAAAACAGTAATTTCTGCCTTATCCACATACTCATAATTATCTGTTAATTAATTTATGTATTTTATGATTACTTCGTGTATAACAATATCTTATTTCTATGTTATATTTAAGTTCATTGAAGATGTGTTATATATGTGATTCTAAGTTACAAGCACAGGGTACCTGAAATAGTCCCTTATTCTATTAATTAGGGTCATGGAGGAAAAATACCAGATGAAACATTCAAAAAATTTTAACTAAAGAGGATTAATTTTAAAGATTATCTATAGAAATATGGAAAGAGTTCTGAGAACTAGCAAGGGGTGAAATTCCAAGGACTATTGACAGGGGAAAGGTGGAGGAGCTGTAATCATTTTTAGTCTTCAAATGGCAAATGGAAGCTACAGTGTTTTAAGAGACCAGTGAGAAGTGAAATCAGGGACTAGGGTCCACCTGATTTAATCTGTCCCCACAGAACAACACAACTACTAACAAATTATCAATGAGGCAACAAAAGAAAGGGGAGAATTAAGGTACCGAACTCATTCACTTCTCCTGCCCTTAGTTGTCTGGCTGATGTCTTCTTTGTCTCCAAAAGAAAAATGTTGCAAGTTATCAAAGCTAATAGCAATTGGTTCCAGTCCTAAGTATTCTTTATATGCAGCACCATATATTTGTTGCTATTAATAGTTTAACTATTAATATATCCTATATATCAATAACCCAATCTCACAAGATGTTTTATCCATGGCTAAGGCCATTAATGAGTCCAGTTGACAGTTCTACTGCTCTATTGACTCAGATGTTTCCAGGTAATGGAGTACTTAGTAAAATCAGAGATGCCATAAGCCTGACCTCATTGGTGCACTTCTTTTAATGTAAATTAAGATTCTTGTTTGGAGGATATATTTAGAGGATTCCATGGTGATGATTAAATCATTCTTGAAATCCTCAAATGATGGTGCTGGAAGAATTTCAGTCAGGAAAAGCAAACTGGCATAAAAAATGCACATATATTTCCAATGACCTTAAACTCCTGCCTTCTCTTTGATGGAAGTAGTCCAATGTAATCAACCAGATACCAGATAGCTGTGGGTCACCTGGCGAATGGTGTTATATCAGGGGCCCAGCAAAACCTTTACTAAAATGAAATTGAACATCCAGTAGTAGTAGGCAGATGAGCCTTGATGAACGGGTTAATTGTTTAGACCAAGTATAGTCTTTGACCTTGACTATTGGCTATTATTCTCGTTTTACCAGTGTACAGAGGACAGACAAGCCAGAGCTTTTCTGGATGCTAGGGTTCCACTCCCTATACAAGTTCTAAATGCCTCGAAGAGGGTTCTTTGAGTCCCCCTAGTGGACATGGTTAGTGTGCAGCTGAGTAAGCCGAATGGAACAGATCCACTTCATCAGTCCTATCGCCCCAAATGTTAGTCTCCTTTTCCCAGTGTACTGGGGTTGTTCTATAATCTTAATTTTATTGATTATAGCCACTGCTATGTACAAGCTTCAAATATCTAACACAACAAACATTTAAGCCCACTCCTAAGCATCCTAGCTAACACTTTAATTCTTAAATTCTGGATGAACATATCCATGTTAAGACATTTAGCCTGATTCCACTTATATTTTATTCTTCTTGGTTTTATATCGTCAGACTATATCCCTGCACATGCTTTCCAGTCCTCTGTAATGACGCTGCTTAGCAAGATGCTGAATCTTTCATGTAACCACTTTCTCTTCCTGAAGGAAACTTTACTTTGTTTTTTCTCACTTATGCTAGAATCTAACCTTTGGAATGTGCCTCAAGGAAACGTGAGTGTACCTGCCTGAGAAAAGGCTGTTGTTGAGAAGAGTTATTCTCTTGAGATAACTTCCTTAGGTATAGTCAACAAAAGTTTTTCTACTGGAATGCTAGTTTCCTGAGATACAGGGTGAGGAATGGATTCTACCTACTAGCAAATAAGTTTTAAGGAAGTCTGAGCCTTTCAATTCTCAACAGCATCTAAACCTGTCCAAATGGCCTCATCACATGTCTTACATCACATCACTCCTTAACAACTAGTGCTCTCGTGTTAGCACAATAATTCTCAAACTCTTTGTCTCAGGGTCCCTTTATCTTTTTAAAAGCTATTGATAACCTCAAAGGTCTTTTGTTAATGTAGAATACATATATAATATTTCAAATTTAAATAAGAAAATTTTCATACATAAGAATGTACCAACACACATCCCATTAGTTATTAGAACAATGATTTTATTTCATCTATGTAGCTTACTGGTTTTGTTTTATTTTTAAAATGGTTTTTACCTCAGGGACCCTATGAAATGTCTTGGGAACTTCCAGTTCCTAAGGAACACCCAGAGCATACCCTGAGATGTGCTGCCTTAGCACAAGAGATGTGGCAGGGTTGCATATTTAGCTGGTATTACAATAAGGCAGCCCACACGATCAGGTTTGGGGACAGAATCTTCAAACTTATCTGTTCTGAGTCATGCAAATTACAAAACTCTCGAACACCAGAGAGTTTGTCTGGTTTTCTACCTGCGGTTTGAATTCAGAGGCCAAGATCCTAACCTTAGTTTTCTTTTTGTAACATTCCCAATGTAATAAGAAGTTGTTATCCAACCTTCTTTGCAATCACTACCTTTGCCATGGCAACTAAGTGCTACAAGGTCTTCATTTTGCACACCTTGCTGTTAGAAAGAAGCACTCCATTCCTTCATAAATTAAGTAGTTGTGATGCCCACTGAATACTATGAATTATCAGTGTTCCATCTTTCCTGGGAAGATGGTTATTCACATGTCCATTAAATATACGATCAACTCAGTACCAGGATTCCGATCACAGAGCTTATAAGTTTCCTGGTGATATTTCTGATTCTGTAGTCAGCAGTATCCTGGTTAGAAGATAGAAGGAACACTTAAAGCTATTCTATAGGAGGGCATTCAATTAATGAACTACCTTCAGAGGCATGTGAAGGGTTAAGGAAATTATAAGCAGGGAGACTAGAGGCCATTACTACTCTTAAGCCTGAAATGTCAAGAGAAGAGTTATCAGAGCTTGCTGAGAGCTGGAGCTGTAGAAGAGGCGCCACATGGCTAGACCTGTGGCTGATGAGGAACTTTCAGAATCACAGCAAGTACAAGAAGCAGAATGCCTGTCCTGAACCTCACAGTTCCTCTCCTCTTATCTCCTTTTGTTGCCAATCATCATCTGAATCCAACTGGAAGACAGACGGGGCAAAGACACCTCAGTGTTCATCTGTAGGGAACAAGTAAGACATAGCAAAGAAAAAAAGAAAAAGTTGGCACAGCTTAAATCTTCTATTGACTGATCTATGAAAAATACGTTGTATGAAGATTCAAATATTTACATAGTAACATGTTTTTTAAATTAAAGAGATCCATGGATAATGTAAAAAAAAACTTCATAATTCTAAATATAAAATGAGCAAGATACTTTAAGTATAATTTTCATTTTCTAATAATATTTCTAATAATAATAATGGCATAACTATAGAAATAACCCAATATTAACAACAGGAAAAAATACCTTAAGAACTCAAACTACTTTAATAAAATTTAGTGCCTTATACCAAACATAGCAGAGATAATACCTCCTGTGATTCCGTGGCTTGTGGTAGAAGAAAACAAATGATTCATTATGATTTCTTTGTTAATGGGAATGATAAAAGTTTCTAGAATAAAAATGTCAAATACACATTTAAATCTAAAAGTGTTTCAGTACATTTAAATCTATCAAGTACAGATTTCTTAATCACATATTTTATCAATAGATTTTCTTATTTAGAAAGAAAATTTTCTACATTCCATTCAATAACTATGACTGATTACCTATTGTATACAGCATAATTCCTCTAATTTCTTTCTCTTTGCTGTAGCCTATAAATACAACATTTTGGGAGTGACAAGACATGAGAGGTATAAATCCGCAAAAGGAATCTATATAAAATTATTGGAAGGGGCTGGTAATCCAGCGAACAGAAAAGCTGTTGTACCTGTTATGATACCAGATTTTCAACATCAAAGCTGCTGCTTGAGCTAGAAATAGCTCTGTCATCAGGCATCCACCTAGCCATTTTGCTTTCCTCATGTGATGAGTGCAGATTAAATCAATCAGTCAGTGGTAGGAAAGAGGCATGTTTTACTTTCTCAGGTTGAACAACTTTGTCAGCATGACTCTGAGTTTTTGCTGATGTAAAAATGTATTTTTAAATACTTGTCAGAAATAGGTATCTGCTAAAAACGAAATATGGGATCACAGTTTGTCAAGACCAAATATATTGTGTTCTTGGAGAAACAGTGTGCATGTTGGCTTTATAGGTAAACAACGGCACTAACAACAACAACAACAACAACGATCAAAGGCAGATTACAAAATGAGTAAATCAATTAAATGTTATTGAGCAGGTGGGCAGGGGAGATGTTGAGAAAATGCTGGGAAGCCACTGCTGAAAGTCAAAGGAATCTTAAAAAGGATTCCAAGAAGTGATTTCTGACTAACGTGTACATCATAAAGGGTCTAAATTTACTACAGAGGAGAGATCATTGAACCATCTGTATCTTCCTTAAATAAAATGCAAAACAGAATTTTGAAGACTCAGAATTAGCTATGAATATTTTTCTCTGTCTGGGTCATATAGTGGAGCTTTATATACCTCCTTCTCCATGGTCATATTTGACTGTCCGCGCTGGAAAAACCAAACTATATCTCACACCCCCAGGCACTTGCTGGGGAAAATTTCACCTATAAAAGGCATCGGAACTGGCTTAGATGGTTTTTTCCTACTAGTGAAACTGACAGAGATCCCCAGTTGCTATTGCATTATCTTGTTTCTTTTACAATACTTTCCTCAGGAATAGCACACTGGTTAGGTGGAAACACCAACAAAAAAATACAATAGTTTCCTCAGGAAATGTCCTTAGAATAGTCAGATTCTTAGTTTTTAGTATTCTGCTGTATTCTGAGGTCTTCCTTGCCTTTGTTTTGGACTCTCTAGTGGCAGCTATTGTCTGTAGAATGCGGCATTTTGCCACCTGGCTCCAGTTGACTTTTTCCAATCTCAACTCCTGCTTTTTGTTGTTGTTGTTGTTTAGTTTTTGCAACTGCATGCTGCATTCTAGCCACAGCAAATAGTGTACAAACTTTAATAGAATATAAACTTCAGTTTGTTATTATTTTGGCATAGCTTTCTTCCCATATTTTTCTGATACACTTGTACTGATCATCACATTATTATTCAGATGTCATCACCATAGATTTCCCAGAAAGAAATTATATAAATGACATGGCATATATGCAATATGCATGTAAACATGCATGTATATTCTATGCATGTTGCAAATATAATTACTTGTCTATATCCAGGATAGACTGTAGCATCTAGGGGCAATAACGCTACCTTATTTCACAAAGTAATTTCTAAAGTTCCTGGCACATTTTAGATGCTCCCCAAAAATATGTTTATAGTTTTTTTTCTCAAATTCTGCTAGCTTCTTTAAACATATGGGATCTAACTAAACTTAAGAGCTTCTGCACAGCAAAAGAAACAATTATTAGAGTGAACTGGCAACTAACAGAATGAGAAAAAATTTTTGCAATCTACCCATCTGGCGAAGGGTCAACATCCAGAATCTACAAAGAACTAAAGCAGATTTACAAGAAAAAAACAAACAAACCCATTCAAAAGTGGGCAAAGTATATGAACAAACACTTTTCAAAAAAAGACATATATGTGGCCAACAAACATATGAAAAAATGCTCGTCATCACTGGTCATTAGAGAAATGCAAATCAAAACCACATTGAGATACCATCTCAAGCCAGTTAGAATAGCGATCTTTAAAAAATCTGGAGACAACAGATGCTGGAGAGGATATGAAGAAAAAGGAATGCCTTTACACTGTTGGTGGGGTGTAAATTAATTCAACCATTATGGAAGACAGTGTGGCCATTCCTCAAGGATCTAAAAATAGAAATTCCATTTGACCCAGCAATCCCATTACTGGGTATATACCCAAAGGATTACAAATCGTTCTATTATAAAGATACATGTACATATATGTTCGTTGTGGCACTGTTTACGATAGCAAAGACCTGGAACCAACCTAAATGCCCCTCAATGATAGACTAGACAAAGAAAATATGACACATATACACCATGGAATACTCTGCAGCCATAAAAAATAACGAGTTTGTGTCCTTTGTAGAGACATGGATGAATCTAGAAACCATCATTCTCAGCAAACTGACACAAGAACAGAAAACCAAATACCACGTTTCACTCATAGCTGGGTGATGAACAATGCGAACACTTGGGCACAGAGAATAGAACAACACTCACTGGGCTAGATGGGTGGGTGGAGAGGAAGGGAGGCACAGGAGGGTGGTGTGGAGGTTGGGGAAGGATGACACCAGGAGAAATGCCTGATGTAGGTGACAGGGGTAGGGGGATGAAGACAGAAAACCACCATGGCATGTATATACCTATGCAACAATCCTGCAGGATGCAGATCACATGTACCCCAGAGCCCAAAGTACAATTTAAAAAATAAAGAATCACAAGAAAATATGCATTGCATTTGTGAATTAATATAATGGTTACTAGTAATGCATGTGGCATTATCCAAATTACTAAAATGTACTAAAGCTTGTTAGGCTCACTGGCAGGAGCAAGTATCTAAATCCCAGAATCATTGAATATTTAGCTTCAGAAGACTCCAGGTGCTTACATCATGCATTCTTACAAATTTCCAGCCAATTCCCCCTTGATAAGATAGAGAAAAAGAGGTAATAAAAGATGTATTTTACAGTAAACAGGTAGAAGAAGAAATATAGTATATTTTTATGACAATCATGTGAAGCTCAAGCCACCACAGGGATTCTGCTGTAAAATTACACCACATGGAGGAAAGGGCAATAATTCAGCAGGGTGCTCCAAGCCAGAGGTAAGACCTACAGAATTTAGTTCCTTCTGCCACAAAGTGGCCACAGTGGCTAAAGAATAAAGTAAATATTTGGTCCACCTGAGTTTAAAGGGCATCCTAACTCATTTTACTGCCCTCACCAGCCTTTGGAGGACACGAGCCTGCCAGTGTCAAGGTGGCAGGTAGAAGGGGTTTGTTCCCGTAAGCATGGCAACAGCAGCAATGGCATCCACAGCTACACAACATCACACGGGCATGGAAAGTGACCTAACAAATTAGATCCCTCAATATTTTTTCTGGTTTGCAAAAGGATATAAAGATGACAAAAAGAAATAAAATGGCATGTTATAACAGTCTAATCCCCAGTATTGCATAAATTATATCCAAAATCTCTAAGGGGGGCACAGTTAAAAACTAATTCAGCGATAGATCCAGTTCTGTATGTAAAAAGAAGCCTCTTTTAGTTTATAAATAGATTATAAATTATTAGTTGTTTCATATTCTTAGGCATCATCCTGTTTCCTTGGGGAAAAAAATACACTTTATATATAAAATAAAAACGCCTAAAGACCATTTCAGCTTGGGTAAAAAGGTTGGGAGTAGATGGACAGAAATCAATATTTAGATATAATTTACATCACTGGGAGTCCAAAAGTGAAAATAAATTTAACTTCACACATATTGAGTTTGGCAGTCGTGATAATGTTCCACTCAGGCCGCCCCCTGCAGAAGACTGGCATTACTATATTGGACTGACAGGCCGAGCTGTTGGGCTCTGGTTCTACAACCCTGTTTTCTCTATCCTCTCACTTTCCTGTGTGCTGATCTCAGCCAATAACTAAAGACGGCCTTGAAGTGTATAATTTCTCTGATGGACAATTTTGGCTCAAGGACTCCCCATGAAGCTGGACCAAAGCCTTTTAGAAGTACTTGCAATCTGAGATGACCTATCCAATTATCCTTCCTTCTCTATTTCTTCACAGGAATCAGAACTGTATTATACATAGTCTGAGGACTCTCCTCACCTTTTCTGACTGCCTCTTCTTGTCCTTCATGTCTAATTTCATCTTGGCTTCCTCTTTTTCAGCAGGCCCAAGTGACTTACTCCTGCCCTCTATTAATTATATTTCTTCCAATACAGAAAATATGTAAGAATCTAGTTTGGGGGCTTAAAACTGAACATACATAAAGAGATCTTTTTTAAAACACATAAAAAATATTTAAACCTGTGTAGTAGGTTCAATGGCCCCCTTCTATGGTCTGAATGTTTATTTTCCTCTACCCTGCACTCAGTTCATATATTGAAGCCTGATACCCAATGTAACCCTATTAAATGGTGGGCTATTTAGAAGGGTAGGTCCTAAGGGCTTTATCCTCATGAATATGATTAGTACCATTCAAAAGAGGCCTGAAAGATCTTGCTCTCCCTTCTGCCAAGTGAGGACATGGCTAGAAGCTGCCCTCTATGAGGAAGAGATCCCTTACCAGACACCAAATCGACTGGCATCTTGAATGTGGGCTTCTCAGCCTTCAGAACTGTAAGCACCAAATTTCTGTTGTTTATGAATTACCCTGGCTGTTATTTTGTTATAGCTACCTGAATGGACTAAGACACTTCCCCCAAAACATGTCTTCATATCCTAATCTCCACAACTTTTGAATGTAATTTTATTCAGAAGAAAAAGTTCTTTCAGATATAATTAAAGATTTTTGAGATGAAATCATCCTAGATCATCTCGGTGCAAACTCAATCCAATAACAGGTATCGTTATGAGATACAGAAGAGAAGATACAGACACAGAGAAGCTACATGAAGGTGGAAGCAGAGATGGAAATTATGCGGCTGCAAGGTAAGGAATGCCTAGACCCACCAAAACCTGGAAGAAGCAGGGAAGGACTCTCCTCTAGAGGCTGCAGAGGGAATGGAACCCTGCTGATCCTTGATACCAGACTTCTAGCCTTCAGACTCTGTTACATTTCTGTTATTTTAAGCCACCAAGTTTAAGTTTGTGTTGGCTTATTTTTTTCACAACAGCCATAGGAGACAGATATACTCACCTAAAACAAAACAGTGAAATGATCAATTTTCTATATCTTTTGGGGACTGAAGAGGTAGCAGTAAAGTAAAAATAAAGCATAAACCTCGGAGCAAAATGTAATAAGAGCAAGAAAAAGTTTTTTTAAAAAATTACAAATCATTTCCCACTCAGGAAAAAAATCTGCAGCAAAATGTTTACAAAGTTATATGCCAAAGGATAGTACATCATCAGAAAGTAATGATTGCTGATGATTATATCATCAGTAATATAATTTGAGTTCAACATTTGAAAATAAATCATACCTTACTGATGAGTGTGTAAAATGGGGCAGCCACTTTGGAAAACATTTGACTCAAATACATGGAGAAATATAACCCATGTATGGATTTAAAGACTCAATATTATTAAGATGCTAGTTCTCTTCAATTTGATCTATAGATTTAACAAAATGCCAGCAAACTTTATGAAGAATTTGAGTGACTGATTCTAAAATTTATGTCGATGATATGGAATTGTCATAATGACAAATAAATGTATCAGTTGAAAAGAAAATAGATTGTCCATAACTAAGCCCAAATACATATGCACATATGTAACGTATATAACTGTTGTAGTACATATTTTATATGATATACATATAGATAAAACAGTTGTTTGACAAAAGTACTAAGGTTACTTAATGAGGAAGAGATCATCTTTCAAAAAGTCATGTTGGAATAATTAGATATCTGTAGAGAAAATTTTAAAATTGAGTCCTATCTCACACTTAACACAAACATTAGCTCATTATAGAACACATACATAAATGTTCAAATTAAAACCATAAAGCTTCTGGAACAAAATGTAGAGGCATATCTCTGAAAACATGGAGTAAGCAAAGATTTCTTTGACAGGACAACAAAAGCACTAAGAATAAAAGAAAAACTTGACAAAATTGACTTCAGCAAAATTAGTATCTTCTGCCCTTCAACTGACATCACTGGAAAAGGAAGACTCAAGCCACAAACTGGAAGAAAACATTCATAAGACACATATCTGAAGAAAGACTTGTATTCAAAACATATTAAAGGAAAAATTCCTGTAACTAAATAATATAAAATCAAACAAGTAAATAAAGATGGAAATTTAAATTAGAAAAGAAATTTTACTGAGGAGTATATACAAATGGCCAAATGCATGAAAATGTTCTCACTAACCTTAAATATCAAGGAAATGCAAACTCAAACCACAATGAGTTACTGCCATTTACCATTAGAACAGCCAAAATGTTAGTAAGACTGAAAAGTTTCAACTCTTGGCAATGTTATTAATCAAGTGGAATTTTCATACTTGGCTGATGACAGTGTAAAATGGTGCTCCCACTTCAGAAAAGCAGTTTCTAAAATGTTAAAGATAAAGCTGCTCTATTACCCAATAATGATATATCTAGGATTTTCCCAAGAGAAATCAAACATATGTCCATAAAAGTCTTACACAAAAATGTTCAGAAAGATTTACTCATAATAGCCCAAACTGGAAACAACGCAAGTGTCTGTTATCAGGTGAATGATAAATACATTTTGATGAATGCTTCAAAATGGATCAGTATTATATTTGGCGATAGCAAGTTATGAACTAATAATATAGATGCAGCAACATGAGTAAATTTTAAAAACATTTTCTTCAGTAAACCAGTTACAAAAGAGTATATATTACATTATTCCATTATTCAAAGTTCTAGAACAAGTTAAATTAATTATAGTGACTTGGATCATTTGTTGCTATAATCAGAGGACAGACGGGGGAGAAATGACTAGAAAGCAACATTAGGCAACTTTCCAGGTTTTTTTCTGGATTTGGATGGTCATTACACTGTAATTTATCAATCTTTATCAAATTGATATTTAAAATCTGTACATTATGAAATATAATTTTACCTCAAAAAAGATTAAAGTAGGTAGCAAAATTTGTCAAACATGAGTATACAAAGTAGAAATTAATAATAAAGAAAAATAAATCAAGATAGATTACATTTTTAAATAGTATTAAGGTAAATTTTAAACATACGTATATAATACAAAATTATATAGACTCATTAAAGGTAAACCACAATTTTGACTCTTAAGCTTTCTTAGGAGAAATGGAAATTGGGAAACTTGATCAGTTAATTCAGTGATTTTTTTAATGTTTGATCATGGACAATTTTCTGGGAAGCTTCATGAAAAACACAATTTTTAAGGACGTATATCCTCCATATTCTGATTAAGTAGGTCTGAGGAAAGGTCTGAAATTTTACATTTTGAAAGTTTCCCTTGGTGATTGCGACATCTGGTTTGAAACTTTCTGAGTTACCCAATTTGTAGAATTTGTAAGATAAATGAATTATTTACAAAAAGCTCAGCAATTCATGATACTAAAGATTAAAATTAATTTCTTCTGACAGTTCTCACAAGGAAGACACTGTGTAGCAAAACATATCCTCAATAAAAGACTTAACAGTCAATTCAGGAACAAGTTTTATAAAGGCATCTCATAATACAGATTCTTAATATGGAACCTCAATACAAGTCAAGTGTAGGATGGCAAGTGTAATTCAGTAAGTGTAATTATAAAGAGTGGGGTGACCAGGTACAGTGGCTCACGCCTGTAACCCCAGCACTTTGGGAGGTCAAGGCAGGTGGATCACGAGGTCAGGAGATTGAGACCATCCTAACACAGTGAAATCCCATCTCTACTGAAAATACAAAAAAGTAGCCAGGTGTTGTGGCAGGTGCCTGTAGTCCCAGCTACTTGGGAGGCTGAGACAGGAGAATTGCTTGAACCTGGGAGACAGAGGTTGAGTCAGCTGAGATTGTGCCATTGCACTCCAGCCCAGGCAACAAAGCCAGACTCTGTCTCAAAAAAAAAAAAAAAATGTGGGATTAGTGGGGTTACTGGATAAACTTCTACTATGTAACTCACACTACTTTAGTTTAACATAGGAGCAGATTTTAGAACATCCAGAAAAACACAGAAACTGAAAGGCAATCCTCCCTCAAGTTATTATTTTTTAATTCCTCATGAACTTTTGTAGACTATTACTGGGTAAAAATGAATTTAAGACTTTTTAGCAATTACTTGAATCATAACTAATCTAAATTGCTACTTAAATACCATACCAATCAATATAATTTAAGTCTGTTAATAATAGTTGGCATGTTCTAGTGACAATTAAGGAATGTAAGCTAAATTTAAGGTTGGCTGTTGTGAATTTTAATCAGGAATCAGACATAAATAGTCAACTTATATTTAGTACTTGTAACATTCCCCACAAATAAAAGGCAGTTGTTCCCTTCAGGAACAGGCTTCTGCCTTTCTATACTCATTTTTCAAAGCTTTTCTGCTTGATAGCCTCTAACATTTGAAAGCAGTAGTCATGATGATGGCAGTTTCACTAAAACCTTTATAAAATACTTTAAAAGAGTAGCAAGCAACCAAACCCATTCGAAGTAGAAACAGTGAGGGTAGGGAGCAGAGATTTTGATATATCAATGAGCAGATTCTACGGTCATTTTCATAAATTCTGTTATTTCGGTGTGTAAAATAAAAAAAAGAAAAACCAATGGATTTACTAACCAAACATTCAAAAGTTCCAAAGAGGCAAAGAGAAGCTTCTAAAACTTATTAAAGTGATTATCTGCATCTTCATTCTCCTTTGTGACTACCATTAACTTTTTTAATTGACCCCAATGTATCATCTATAAAAGGAGAAATTTAACTAAATAAAAAGCAAATACATTTATTATTAGAAACTGCCTTTAGAACAAAATCATGACAAATAAGACAAACAGCATGATCATATGTTCATCTCTACAGGCGATACCAGAAAACCACAGAAAAGGAGGACACAAATGACAGGCAAGTGCTGGCCATGGTCATGAACAGTCTTTCAGGTTTTGATATTTACTGATAGGTCACAATCTACTTTTTGTAGTCCCTTAGATTAGATATTTAAATTTAATGCTGTATTAAAAATCTGTAAATTGATTTTCTCTTCATTAAATACTACCATAAAGAAATTCACCAATTTAATGTATGCAACTATTTCTTGATAGCTCTCCTAATGACACCATCCAAGAAACCAAGTCTCTAATAGGTCTGTTCAATAGTAATAAAATAGCAAGGAAATCAAAAGCTTTGGGTGACAAAAGTAACAAAAACAACTGAAATTCTGTGATAGCTATATTAAAGCCTATAGTCTATATGTTAAACAAAAATATTTTTTTTCTCTCAAATTTAAAGTATCTAACTCTGGATCTAGAGATAGGTAAACTTTTAAAAATCTCTTGTTGGCTAAGCAATAAAATGAGGTAAAAGGCTTCCAAATGTAAATACCCTAATGGGGCTAGTCAGCTATCACAGTGTGAAGCATCAGCAACTACGCGTAGGTTTTGGTGCCCTTCTCATTCTACCAAATCTCTTCCCAACTGTCTAACAGTTAAGTTCTCAGACCACCTAGATTTCTTGCGTTTTTCCCGATTGATCCTGCATTTAGATAAATTGTCCTCTGTCCTGGGATTACTCTCTTTCAAGTAAAATCTTATAAAGAAGACTTACAAGTGATGCTTCACACAAGAAAATTATCTTCTCAAAGATGTATCAAAAAGAAGCCTGTCCACTAACTTTATGTGAAATACTGTAAAGCCACACTGTCACTGGCAGATTATGAGCAGTTATCTAAAATTAGTTCCACAATATTAAAACAGTATCCAAATAAAGATTTTTATATTAAAGCACCTTAAGTAAACTACACTAAATTCTTACACCACTAAAGCTAAGTTCCTAGAAAAATAGCAACAAAAACAGTGCCGAAATAGGATTACTTTTAACATATAGTACTAGGAGAAAAAAACAGGAATTTTTACATCATTATACATGCCTCCATGCTTTCTTCATATTAAAAAATTCAGGTGTTTTGTATAATATATTTACATTAGACTGCTTTCCCTACCATAGCCAAATCTGCTTTTCCTATCTATTTCTGTTCCTGGAATTAAGTGTGTTACCATCTACCCATTTTCCCTAATGGGAAACTTCAGAGGCATATTTGATTCTAGCTGTCTGTCATGCTGAGCTTCAATCAGCCACTTAATCCTGTTGATTTGGCCTGGATCCCACTGCTACAAACTCATTTCACGCCCTAATCATCTATGTCTTTCATTACTGCATGAGACTCCTCTTGTCCATCTTTTTACTTAATTCAAACCACAGGTTCTTTCTTAAAACATTAATCCTGCTGTCTCTTGATTTTTGATAACATGAAGTACAATATCCTTGGCACCATGTTTAAAATCCTTCTTACTTCTTGTGTCTTATCAGCTACCTCTCTTGTGTCCCTCCTAGAACTTCTGCACAGGTCCTCATGCCCCAGACATAATGAGTTTCACGACTGCTAGAACTAGCTTAGATTTCAAAAATATTCAGTGTCTCTATTTCTGCACTTAGATTATTTGTTTAGTTGTGTACCTGTCTATCCCACTAGAACCTGAGGCCTTCAAGTTCTGAGCATTTTTCCTCATATTTTTATGATACAGTTAGTGCAATTCCTTGTCCATAATGGGTTCAAAGTACTCATGTTTGAAAAGCATCAAAAACTTTGATTTGGGGCAATTAATACTATGTGCTCCTTATCCTGTTTTATAACAAGCTTCTCAATGACTGTTCTTTTCATAATGGTTTGTTTTACTTTGGCAATAAAAGTAAGTTAGCAATGAGAGGAGCAGTAAGTAAAAGC
Source organism: Plecturocebus donacophilus (assembly GCA_004027715.1). Taxonomy (NCBI): domain Eukaryota; kingdom Metazoa; phylum Chordata; class Mammalia; order Primates; family Pitheciidae; genus Plecturocebus; species Plecturocebus donacophilus. The sequence goes on along the minus strand of PVKP010001630.1, from coordinate 73,170 downwards.
TTGTAGCTGTGGGCGATGCTTTGGGGCCAGGGTAGTGTTTGTACAGTTTGATTGTGGGCTCTGGAGTCCAGCTCCTGACTTTGAATTTCAACTCTATAATTTACCATCACTTGACTTGAGAAAGTTATTTGGACAATCAATACCTCATTTAAATAAATGGGAACCATTTAGCACTTTAGAAACACCTCTTAGATACTGAGCTCTATTCTAAGTGTTGTGGATAGAGTGGTAAAGAAAGCAGATACATTCTATGCCCTTCAACACTTTATGTTCTAGTAATCATCTCAGTGATTTGTTGTGAGAATTAAATGATATAATAGATATAAAGCACTTGTCCAAGTGCCAGAGACATGACAAATGCAGAGTAAATGTTATCCATCGTTAACACTATCATTAATTAGTGATAGCAGCATCATTATTATTTTTAAATGGATAGGTATGGAAATTGTATTAGTCCCTTCTCATGCTGCTAATAAAGACCTACCTGAGACAGGGTGATTTATAAAGGAAAGAAGTTTAATTGACTCACAGTTCAGCATGGCTGGAGAGGCCTCAGGAAACTTGCAATCATGGCAGAAGGGGAAAGAAATAAGTCCTTCTTCCCGTGGCAGCAGCAAGGAGAAGAATGAGTGCCCAGAGAACAGGGAAGCCCCTTAAACACCATCAGATCTTGCGAGAACTCACTATCACAACAGGATGGTGCCCCCATGATTCAATTATCTCCACCTGGTCCCTCCCACGACACGTGGGGATTATGGGAACTAAAATTAAAGATGAGATTTGGCTGGGGACACAGCCAAACCATATCAGAGATTATAAAGCCAACGTGTCCATCACTTCTTCTAGGCTAACCCTCACAAGTACTATTCTATATCACTTTTTCTGCAGTTAGTTCATCCCACTATATTTTCCCTGAAACCTAGAACTCATTAGCTTTGATATTAAAATTATGGGAAGCTTTCAGCAGAGACAAGGATTATCACCCAGACCAAGCTTCCTTGATGCTGAATCCATGCACCTGTTTTATCTGCCTTGCTTTTCTTGGTGCTTCTGTGAAACTCGGTTTCTGTATGCAATTCCTTCTGAATTCAGCATTTCGCCTTGCCCTTCACTTTATGTCTTTATGTGTTCCATTTCTATTGTGCCTGCTGGCTCACCTGGTTTCACTCTCACAGCTGGTCTTGGCCTCCAGTGTCTGCAGTGCCTGTTTTGTCACTGCCTTGATTTTAAAACACTGTCTGCTCCTGCAGTTTGTGTTCAGCCTATTGAATAACAACCCAGTCAATGATCATCAAACCAGCCTAATTAAACATTATCCTGGCTCTCATGATACCAGGTGTCTACTTTAACCATACTCTTTCACCTCAATAGTAACACTAATTGAGGGTTTACTAACTTCTGTGCATATATAACGACACAAGTAATCATTACAGCATCTCTTTGAGGTAGGTGCTATGACTAGTTCCCTTTTACAGATAAAGAAACTGAAGTATAGAAAAGTTAGACTATTTGCCAAAGTTTTATAGTTACTAAGCTACAGAGCTTGGATTTTATTCCATTCAGTCTGGCTCTAGAGTTGGTGTTCTAAGTCATCACGAACTACTGTTTCTCACCTGACAGGATGACAAAACGGAATTTCACAGCCTAGATTTTACATGTAGTTTAAGTGAGTTTCATTCCTGGCAAATGAGTGTTTAAAAATACTGTGTGGTAGATATTTGTCATTTGGGACCATCCAGTATCTCTTTCTACTTCCCACTAGAACCCTGGGATTTTTTTAAAGTTTATCTTCCCCATGGTGAATAGTCTTGGAAGGAAAATGACTTAGGAGGCTTTGACCTCCCCTTCAGAAGCTGTGGGGGTAGCATGCATGTCTTTCTTTTATGGTCTTTTATTTTACTTCATTGATACAAATGAGGTATGTCCAACTGAGCTAAGCTCCTCCAGTGAGAACTCTTCTGAGGACTTTGAAATTTGAGTAAAATGTCAGATAAGGAGAAAAGGAAAAACAGAAAAAAACCCACCTCTGGACATTGATTTATTCAGGCCAGCGACGTGCCTGAGTGAGCAAGAGCTTGCTGTGGAGACCTTCTCTACATGCAATGTTCCTTTCCTTTCAAGCCCGGTTTTGCAGCACTCCCTTCAGTCCTGTGTGTCTTCATATCCTTCTAATCAATTCTCTTTCTACTTTAACTACACAGAGCTGGTTTCTGCTGCTCTTCAACGATTATATTTTATATGTATAGATAACTAGCTATCCTATAAGTGCCGTTTGTCATTAGGTCATATTTTTATTTGCTTGTATTCCTGTTTGGATTACAGAAATCCTCATTTGGATTGCTGAGATTGGCTGCCTCAAAGCCCCACGTGATCATTTTGAAAAACTGATACAAGTCAAAAAATAATGCCAGATGAGAGCAAAAATCAACAAGAAAAATAGTCAGAATATCCACCACTATTTGGAAAACAACAATCTTGTTTCAGGCAGTATCAAACAGGAAATTTGGCAGAATTTTACTAAGATAGCAGGTCACAGACTCAGATCTATATATGTGTTGAAGAGTGGGTGTTAAAATGGCTTTCATTTCTAAAATGTGAACTCCAAATTCCACACTTGGAAGCAAATTAGAAATCTTCTGCCTGTAATTAGAAAATCTCTTTTTCACGGAATTCATCATGATGAAGCCTCAGTGATCAGACAGACAAGCCTCCCTCAAAACTGCTAACTCTGTTGGGCATTCATTATTCTAGTTAAACGCTGAGTGGCCATAATCACCTGCTTAGTAGAAGGCACACTTGCCCACTCAAACACATTAGGCTTGTCACAGGCTTTGGGAGCAGCAGAGGATGCTTCACCCCATTATTTATAAATGGTGATGTTTCCAAGTTTAGTAGATAGCTGTTTTAAACAGCTTTGAAGAGGAGGCAGGAATAGTGAGCTAACACTAATTAATATTAATATTTCTCCATGAATTATTTTACCTTTATATTTTTATTCTCTTAAAGTCTCCCTTGAGTAAAAGCAGTATTTGGTTTCTAAAGTATTCCTCTCAGTAAGATATAGGCTTAGAAATAAGAAAAACATTGAGCATCATGATACAATTTAAGACTTAAAATAGGGCACACAAGTTTACACAATTATACAAGTGCACAAATATATAATTACTTAGAAGGGGAGCTATAATAATAGATATAATGACCTTCTTTCACCAAATAAATTAGAGGTTTAATTATTAGAGCATGATTCATTACATAACTTAAAAGTATAAATGACAGAAATAGAGAAAATGTAGATGTTGTTGCCTGTTTTTTGTAAATTCATGTGGAGGATATAGAGTGCCTCACCTACATGTATATCTTCATGGTCAGTGTCTCTTCTATTTTGGGCATTTAGGAAATGCTTGTTAAACAGATGAGTAAATATTTTATATTTTATAATGCAATAAAAATATTTCAATATTTATGCAACCTACTAAGCAAAAGTAAAATAACCCCTACGATCACAACTTGCATCAGGGTAGATATATTTTTATAAGTTTCCCAGTATATAAATAAATCTAGGTGGCAACTAGTACCTTCTCATACTCTGGAACATAGACCAAGACATACAATTTCTTTGGAAAAGTAGAATCTATGTGTTTAGACTTTATAATACTCAGAGGTATATCTAGGGACCAAAGCTCCAAAGTTCATACCACAGAAATTTAAATACCAGACTTTAAATATAATATAAAGGTCAAGTTATGCTCATTAAGGGAACATAACATTACGTTATGAGTATCCTGATTTGTGGAAACTTTAAATTGAACCATAGATATGGTTCTCTTATAGATCATGAATGGTCACATATAAACAATTTTATGAAAAGTACGCCGTCTTTATCCAAGAAGAGAAAGAATAACACAAGACAACTAAAGGGAAAATTCTTCAGAATACTTTTAAAAAAGAAACAAATCATTTCTCCTCATTATTCAATAAGTATACAGTATTTACATCTATGTACAAAACACTGATCTATGGGATATACAAACATAAATATGGCACAAGACACTTTGAGAAATTTATGTCAGTAAAGAACATATCAGTTATTGACATCTGTATAAAACAAGTATATTTGGAGGCACATTCAGGCACAATATGGTTAGTCTCGTGAAGAAAGCACAACAAAATTCTTACAGTTGAGAGGAAAGAAATCACACTGGGCTGGCAGCCACATGCAAAGACAAAGTTATCTCATAGAAATCTACAGGACCATAAACTGTGCTAAGCCAAGGGTCATAAAAAATGAAGACTTCAACCCATTCTTATCTACATCAGCTATGGACACTTCTTCAATATAAGATGGTTCAGTTCTCAGAGTTGTCTTTCTCCACCAATAGACCTTAACATATTTCTCATTCTGTCACTTAGTCTTTATCTCAGAGAAGGATACTGGTGCATTTCACAGAGCTGAGTCACAGGCGCATTCTGCAAAGCAGCTCCTCCTCTTATCTGACAGTCACGAGGCGCTTACTCAAAACCAGTTTCTGGTTCATACCCTTTCTATTATAATAACTAGGGAAATAAGCAGCTCATTACAGAGACCACTCACTTGAAAAATGCACAGTCAGATCTACTTATTAAATCAGAGCAAAGGGAGGGCTGCTCTTATTCCTGTGCCCAGGTCACTCTAGGCTAAATTTATATTTCAAATTCAATCAATCTCTAAATGAAAGAAAAAGTGGTATATTTAAAAGTCTATTAAATATCTTTTTTTAAACTTTAAAAGAGTAAATTTTGTTTTCTTTTTCTTATTCTTTTTTTTAACACGGAGTTTCGTTCTTGTTGCCCAGGCTGGAGTGCAATGGCGAGATCTCAGCTCACTGCAACCTGCACCTCCCAGGTATAGTGATTCTCCTGTCTCAGGCTCCCAAGTAGCTCAGATTACAGGCATGCATCAGCATGCCTGGCTAATTTTTTTTGTAATTAGTAGAGGCGGCGTTTCATCATGTTAGTCAGGCTGGTTGTGAACTCCTTACTTCAGGTGATCCACCCCCCTGACCTCCCAAAGTGCTGGGATTGCACTTTGGGTGCAATTTATATTTTATAATGCTGTAAAAATATTTTAATATTTATGCAACCTACTAAGCAAAAGTAAAATAAGCCCTACGATCTTTTAGGCCACTGTGCCCGGCCTAAAAGAGTAAATTTTCAAAGGACATGATCCAAAAACTGCCTTTTGCATGATTTTTTTATTATGAACACTGAACTGGTTTATAATCAACTAAAGGAATGATAGTTTGGGCTCAGATGTTTTTAGAAGCTGCACATAACTTTTATCCTGGAAACATGTATCCAACACTGATTGTACTATACATATATTTTTCTTCTCACCATTGCCTTTCCAGGGATGGGGCTAGTAGCATTCTGAAGAAAATTGCATTATTGCTCTGTCCTGTAAAGTCAACTGCTTACAGTTGAGCGATTCATAACCAGTGGTTTTAAGACTTACTCCCTGACACACCAAGAAGTAAGATTAAGTTTTACTCAGATCCTCATGTGAGCCATGAGATGTTAAGGGAGTATAGTATGTAGGTTAACCTGGGGCTATGAAGTCAATCTTACTGGGTTTGAACCCGAGGTCTACCACTTATTTCCTCTGCAGTCCTTAGCAAGTCCCTGAACTTTGCTAAACCAATGTCCTTAATTGCAAAATGGGTGGTAAAAGTCCTCCCACTTGGGGTTGGAGGGAACATTAAATGAGATGTTGCATGTATGGGGCCTTGTCCATTGTTATTGCTAGCCATTAACAAAGAACTTCTGAGGGCACTCTTCACACATCACCCTTTGCTGGGAAAAAGTTTTTATCTACCAAATCTCCTAGGAAAATTGAATTGCTTAGTGTCTACTTTTCTGATATTGTCTACGTAATAACCCCTAAGAAAATAATTTACTTGAACAAATGGGTACTATGAATAAAATTGTTCTCTATTCTAGGAATCATATGAACATTAGCAATGTTTTAACTGGAATGCCTGGGAGAGGGACTAAGTTACTCTGGTAAGAATAAAAAAGAGGTGTGTTGTGGTAGGGTGACTATCACATTGCCAACATGGCTGTCTGCTTATTTTACTACTGATGGCTGGCACTAAAAGGCAATATTACTGTTCTAAAGTCAATTAGTTTTCTTAAAAATACCATCAATCAAGCTCACTGAGAAAAAGGAAGAGATGTTTCTGCTGGATGTGTTTATGTTAACATGATATTGGCCAGAGAAAGCACTGTTTCAGAGAAAACGCGAAGCTCAGTCTGGTATCAGTGTCACAGTTTGAACATAATAGCCTCCACTTGATTAATGGTATTATTTTTGGCATAGCAGTCTTGAGAGTCTCACTCACGATATGCTCAGAGGTCTTCAAAAGCTCTTTATTAATGAAGGACATGATTTAACTTGTGTAAAAATGGAACCCCAAAACACAGAGGCTTAAAGAAGATAAAATTTTATTTCTTTCTCAGATAAAAGTTCAAAAGTGAAGAGTCCGGGATGAATAGGGTACTCTTGATATCCTCAACATGAATTCCAGATGGGGTCCAAGGCAGCAGATCTGATGCTTACAACTTCTGCAAGAAGTGAAAGGAAAGAGGAGAAACAGACAACTTCTGTTGTAGGAAATATTCGTCATGTTTTGAACATATAATTTTGCTTGTGTTTTAATTAGCATGAGAGAAACCAAATCTCTCTACCTAGCTGCAAGAGAGTCTAGCTTATTGGCTATGTGTCCAGCTGTAAATGAAATGATTTCATTATTACAAGGAAGACAGAGAAAATGAAAACTGGGAATGATCATCAACTTCTAGTACACATTTCTCACAGTCAGTAATTTAGTTTTTATTGCATTTATGTTTGCTTTTCTCAGTAAATTTTTTCTATGAACCATTCTAGCAACAATTGTCACCACCATGGGAAACTCCATTTCTTGTACTCACTTTGCCCTTTATGTTTTTGCTATTGGTATTACCTTTCCCTATACTGTATATATCTCTCAAAATACTATATTTTGTTAAGACTATGAAGGCTTATGTCTAGGTATGCAATAATCCAGAACCTTGCCTTAAAGGAAAACCATATAGAAGTAAAGTAAGCCAAATGGGACATGTTTACTAGGGCAAAAAGCTGGGAGTCACCACAGTCAGGGCAGTCAGACAACCCAATGAACTAAACAAATATCAGGATCTTCTCTACTAGTAGAGCATAAATGTAGGTGAACTCAACACTGTGGCTGTGTCTAGTTTAAAAATAACACAGAGTGTTAGAATAATTAGATTTTTCCCTTGGAAAATGAGCCCAAGCAAATATTTAAAGGGAGTGGGTAAAAGGTGTAACACTGTAATTTCTTTAGTTTCTGGGTCAGCCAAGAAAGTAAACTGCTTGGAACGGAACTCCCTTTAGACTGCAAATAGTAGAGTCAGCTTATGGCCTCTATTACGCCTTTCCCAGGGCAACAATGTGATTGGATGTGGTGAGAATACTTGATCCTGGCCATTTCTCTTTTTTTTTTCTCCCAGTTTTATAGAGGTATAATTGGTATGCTAAAAACTGCATGTAATTAATGTATACGATTTATGAGTTTGGACATATGTATGCATTCATGTTACCATTACCACAATCAATGCAATAAACAAATCCATCACTTCCAAAGGTGTTTTTAATCTCCCTGGTTTTCTTTTTTTGGTGGTAGAAATACTGGACATGAGATTGAGATTGACCATTTTAACAAATTTCTAAGTGCACAATATTTGTTCTTAATTATAGGCATTATGTTGTACAGCAGATCTCTGGAAGTACTTATATTGTACAGTATAATGGTAACTTCAAACCCATAGAAAGACATCTTCCCATATGGCCCTCTTCTCAACTCCACCAGTCTATTGTCTACTTCTATATGTTCGACTATTTTAGATGCCTCAAACAAGAGGAATCATGTAGCATATATCCTGTACGTGTGGTTTATTTCACTTAGCATAATGTCCTCCAGGCTTATGTCTATTGCCACATATAGCAAGTTTTCCTTCTTTTTCAAGGCTGAATAATATTTCATTGTATACATATATATCATGTTTTCTTCACTGTTTCATATATTGATGGGCATTCAAGTTGTTTCCATATCTTGGCTATGTGGATAGGGATGCAATGAACATGGGAGTGCAGATATCCTTTCAAGATTTTGATTCCAATTCTGTTGGAAATATATCCAGAAAGGGAGTATAGGCTGGATCATATGGTTGTTCTATTCTTAATTTTTGAGGAACCTCCAAATTGCTTTTTGTCATGACTGTACCATTTTATATTCCCACTATCAGCAGACGAGGGCTCCAACTTCTCCACAACTTTGCCAACGCTTGTTATCTTTTGTTTTGTTTTTTAATAATAGCCATGCTAATAGGTGGAAGATGATATCTCTTTGTGGTTTTGATTTATGTTACCATGATAATTAGTGATGTTAAGCAAATTTTTATGTACCTGTTGGCCCTCTGTATGTCTCTTTTGGAGAAATGTCTATTCAAGTCGTTTCCCCTTTTTCTTTTGGCTGAGGTTGCTTTGTTGCTGCTGTTGTTGTTGTTGAGTTTTAGGAGTTCCTCATATATTTTGGAAATACGTTCTTTATCATATACACACTTAACAAATTTTCTACCATTCCATAGATTGCCTTTTCACTCTGTTGATTGTTTCCTTGGCTATGCAAAATATTTTAAGTTTGATGTAGTACCACTTATCTATTTTTGCTTTTGTTACCTGTGTTTTGGGTGTGGTGTCATATCCGAGAAATTATTGTCAAGACCAATGTCAAGATGATTTTCCTGACTGCTTCAGATCTTATGTTAAAATCTTTAATTCATTTGAGTTAATTTTTGTGTATGGTACAAAATAAGGATCTAATTTTGTTCTTTTGGATGTAGACATATAGTTTTCCAACACCATTTATTGAAGAAACTATCATTCTTTCCCCATTGTGCATTCATGGCATCCTTGTTGAAAATCAGTTGACCATACGTGAGTGAATTTATTTCTGGACTCTCTGTTCCATTGGTCTGTATAGCTGTTTTATGCCAGTAGCATACTGTTTTGATTATTGTTAAGCTTTACAATATATTTTGAAATCTGGAAGTGTGATACCTCCAGCTTTATTCTCGCTCAAAATTGCTTTGGCTATTCTGAGTCTTTTGTGTTTTCATAGAATTTTAGGATTGTTTTTGCCTATTTCCATTAAAAAATGTTTTTGGTATTTTGACAGGGCTTGTGCTAAATCTAATAATTACTCTAATATAGTTTAACAGTATTAATTCTTCCAATCTATGAGCATGTGATGTATTTCCATTTATTTGTGTCTACTTCAGTTTCTTTTATCAGTGCTTTATAGTTTTCAGTATACCAACCTTCCACCTTATTGCTTATGTGTAATCCTACGTGTTTTTTTCTTGTTTTCCAACTTTAATGAAGTATAGATGACAATTAAAATTGTATATATTTAAAGTGTATAATTTAATGATTTAATATATGTATACATTGTAGAATACTCACCACAATCAGGCTTATTAACATGTTCATCACCTCACATAGTTACCTTTGTATATGTATGTGTGTGCTGAGAACACTTATGATCTGCTCTTTGCAAATTTTAAATAAAATACATTTTTAACTAAAGTCACGTTATTATATGTTAGACTTCCCAAATTTACTCATCTTACATAACCAAAACTTTGCACTTTTTGTGCTATTTTCTTATATTCTTTTTGAAGCTATTGTAACTGGGATTGTCTTATTAATTTCGTTTTCATATAGCTTTTTGTTGTGTATAGAAACACACCTGATTTATGTGTATTGATTTTATTTCCTACAACTTTACTGAATTTATTACTTCTAATAATTTATTTTCTGTGGAATTTTACAGATTTCTACATACGAGATCATGCCATCTGCAAGCAGAGATAATTTTTCTTCTTCCTTTTTGATTTGGATGACTTTTATTTCTTTTTCTTGCCTAGTTGTTCTATCTACGATTTCCAGTATAACATTGACTAGAAGTGATGAGAGTGGCATTCTTGCCTTGCTCCAGATCTTAGAGGAAAATGTTTAAGTTTTTCACCGTTGAGTATGATGTTAGCTGTGGACTTCGTGTATATGGCCTTTATTGTATTGAGACAAGTTCTGTACGTAATTTGTGATGAGAGGGTATGCTAAACTCTCCAGTAGATAATTGAGACCTTATTTGAGATACATCAAAGTCAGTCAGAGATCCTTCTTCCCAAACATTCTTTGCCACCTCTGTTCCTCTCATAAGTGTCCAAACAGTACCATGCTCTTAAAATATTTATCTGGTCATTCTGGCCTCCTCTCCTCACTCTTCCTTTTGTATTTTATAAGCATTTCTTTCTATCATACTTTTGCAATTATAATTCCATCCTGGTGTCTGCTTCCTGAAGGACCTGCACTGACTCCATTCCTATTGAAGGTTTCAAGAACTAGGAATGGAAAGTTGTCTGAGAATCTATTCTATGGCATAGGGAAGATACTCCTATCTGATACAAAGTCTTAGTATAAGGAATTCCTGAGAAAGAAGGATAATATTGTATTGAATAAGGAAGGAAAATATTATTTTTTATGGCCCAGGGAATTGTGGACAGAATGTAGATGTAGGAGAGGCAAAGTGTCAGGAGCATACATGAACATTCTGTTGGGAGAGTCAACCCATTATGGGACGTGAATGTCCCTGCATGTTCTTGCTGGATGTGGCAAGAATGCAAAGACTAATATATATTTACTTGGGATACCTCTCAGGCTTACACTGGCAGCAAGAAATCTTGCAAGATTATATGAACTGTTTATACAGAAGAAAGACAAAGCTTATTTATTTATCAGCTGTGAATCCAATCCATGTTGTGTTCAGTAGTTACCTGGGCCATTTGTTTTTCCACCTCCATAGAACTTGGGTGACAAGAGAAACCAGTTCCAGCATGATACACCTGCTGCTTGTTGTGTTATTATTCCTTTGTGTCTGGTCCAAGAACCTTGTGTCTTCTGACAGTACCTGTATTAGTGATGTAACAGCCTAGCTTATTAACTTCTTAGTAGTGTAAAATCCCAGGTGTTGATACATTCTCCCTCTCCATTGCCTTAAAGACCCAAGCCATACAACTGAGTAATTAGAAGAAGTTCCTTCAGGCAGAAGAACCCATATCCCCTATGAAAGAGACAGAGAAGGGTGCCTTATAAATGATTTATACATCGACTCGGGACTAGGTCTCATTAAAGAAACCTAGTGGCACAGTGGGAGGTTAAGTGGATAGAGGTCTGGACATCAACTCATACAATGCACACAATTTTCCATGAATTGAAGAAAATTACCAGAAGTTCTGGTATCTCCGGTGGAGAAAAGTAAAAGGAAGCCAAAGATGCTGAGAGTTAACTCATCAGAAGAGGCACTGTAGAACTACAAGTAAACTCTCTGGGCTGAACACTGAGTGAGGGGCATAGACAGATCTTAGAGTAACTTAGTGCCAGAGATTTGGAGGGTTGAGTCATCAGGATCTTGAGATAAACTGCTTGGCATTGTAATTCGGCTGAAGACTCTGTAATCCCAAGGGCACTCTAAGGCATGACTTGGACAGGAAGACACAGTCATTCACAATGACAAATGATCACGTAAGTCTTCCTTCCCAAATATCCCTGGATACTCCTGAGAAAACTCGGATTGAGACATCACTTGGCCATCTGAGACTGAGCATTAGTGTGCAAAAGGGATTGAGGACACAGTGAAAGGACTCACAAAGTTGTGTCATCATCCTAAATTGTAATCAAAAGTGCTAAAAAGTGTTTTTCCTCATATATAGGCTCTGGAAGCTTGTTACAAAGACCCAGGCTTTGACATAGACAGTAAATTAATCACACTTTCTCTGCCTGTCTGCACTGCAATGTGAGTGGATTTGTGTCTCTATTTTATATGATGCCAGGAGATGAAGAAAATAAGGTAAAATAGTAAAATCAGCTAAATTTAATCACTGAGTTTTCTCAGTTGGTGCATAGCATAGAACACATCAGAGGAGGAGCCTTGAATGTCATGCAAAGAAGTTTTTGTTTCATTCTGTACAAAAAGCAGAACTTTTGGAGGGTTATTTTTAGAATAATTAGTGATAGAGGCGGTCCTTTGGTGCAGAAATAATTGTTTACATAATACAAAGAGAGCCTTGTACTGTACAAAATATAATATCTACCACATGCCTCAAATTTAGATAATGAAGAAACATATGTAGCATAACAAATAGTGATCTCCTCAACAAAATATGTTTATTTCTCATTTATGGATTCTCTGAAAACATTCTGTAGTATTCTTCTGCTATATTGGGCTATATCGTAAAATGTGGCAAAATGCATGCAGTTTTAAAGTTTCCTGTTTAGAAATGCTTTGACTGCTTGTCTACTATAGAATGTGACAAACTGAAATAAATTCAGTGTTCCAATGTGTGTATTCTATAAATGGAATTAATTGAAGAAATGAAACATTCTCACATTTTAAAATAAACTCGAAGCTAATTTTCAGTTTACTACCAAGAATATATCTGCAATAACTCTCCTGATAGAGTAAAAATTATAGAATAAACTTCCACTGATGCATAACTTTAAGAAACGAGTTTACATTTGACATATTATTCTCATTATTATAATACACAGGTTAATCAAGCACATACTACCAAATAAGCATTTCAAATTGTAGAAGATGATATTGCAGTAAAATATATTAGCAGTTTATTTTGCATATAAGTAAATCATTGAGAATTTAGATGACATTTTATGATGATATAACATAAGAAAGCCTTCATACCCATGCCCAAAGGAGCAAGTTGCATGCCTTTGCAAAATAGTTTAACTCAAAAAGTACTACCTCTAAGAAAATAATGTTATAAATAGCTATTAGATTACTTTGAGAGTCCGTAAGAGTCTTTTTAGCTGATATGTCCCTGAAATACTTCACCTATATTAACTATCTTTCTGAAAGTGGAGGCCTCGAATACTAAATGAAGAAAGAAGAAGGCACTGGCATAAGAGAACTCAGGAAGTGGACAATAGGAGACATAAAGGGGTTGTAGAAAGCACTTTTAAATTATATCCCTTTTCCTGAATAAAGGGCAAAAGAAACATAAGGAACATTGTATAATCTCCTCATATTAACTCCTAGCTTCTTTTTCCTTACCCCTAGGAGCATGTTTCTCCTTTGTTACTCTCAGTGTCTCAACCTAGGTCTGAATTTTCCTTAAAAATGTTCTATTCCAAAAAGCCAAACACCTATTTAAAAATTTCCTCTACTTGTCACCTCTGCCACACCCCCAATCAAAAATGTCCTTTTAGCAGTTCAGGTGACCCCAGCTGTTAGTTTGACCTAACTGATTACTGCTTGTGTGAATTCCAGCCCACTCAATTCTTAAGTCATTCACATTTTAAATAAGTGTGCATGATAAATCAAAAGCATCATTATTTGACAGAATTTTAAAGACTAGAGTAAAAGGCTTTCATATTTTCAAAATGTTTGACATTTTGGGACAGGGATATATCATCCAGTGTGGAAGTTTAGCCTGGTTCAGCCAACCTAACTTTTATATATATATATATATATAGATAGATAGATAGATATAGATATAGATATCTATATGTATTATATATATCTATGATATAGTAATATATATATATCTATATCTATGATAATATATATGTGGCTGATTACCTTCATCAAAAAGTGCCAAGGAAATATCAATTGGAGAATTATTTTTCAATGAATGGTTGGATAGCCATATGAAAAGAAATAAATCTTGACACTTACTTCCAGCATACACAAAATTATAGATCTAAATATCTGAGCTAATACTAGAAAACTTTTAGAATAAAATATTCTGGAAATCTTAGTAATATTGTGGATAGCAAAAATGTCTTAAAATCATGAAAAAAGCTTGAAATGTCAGTAAATTAGATTTATTAAAAATATTTCTGTTCATAAGACACTCTTACCAAAGTGAATGAAGTACCCATAGACTGAAAGGTTTACCAACCTATATCTGACAAAAGCTTTGCATCTGAAATGTATTAAGAGCTCTTACAACTTAATAAAAAGAAGATAAACGATTCAGTAAAAACAGGCAAAACATTTGAACAGTCATGGCTTCAAAGAAGACATGAAAATATGCTCAGCATCATTCGTCATTTGGAAAATGCAAATTAAAAGTCACCATGAGGGCTAGGCACAGTGGCTCATGCCTATAATTCTAGCACTTTGGGAGGCCAAGGCAGGTGGATCACTTGAGATCAGGAGTTCGAGACCAGCCTGGTCAACATGGCGAAACCCCATCTCTACTAAAAACACAAAAAATTAGCTGGGTATGGTAGTACATCCTGTAATCTCAGCTACTTGGAAGGCTGAGGCAGGAGAATCGCTTGAACCCAGCCTGAGCAACGGAGACTCTGTCTCAAAAAGACAAAAAAAAAAAAAAAAAAAAGTAACCGTGAGATGTTACTTCATACTTAATAGAATGGCTAAAATTAAAAAGACAATATATCAAGCTTTGGTGGGGATATGCAAGACATGGAACTTTCATACACTGCTGGTGAAAATATGAAATTGTATAATCCATTTGGAAGACTATTTGGTAGCTTCTTTGAAGGTTAAATAGCCATGAACTACACAATTTGGAAATTCTCTTCCTATCTACCCAAGAGAAATAAATGCATGCGTCCATATAATGACTTTCACATGTTCAAAATAGCTTTTTTGTAATAGATAAAAGCTGGAAATAACTAAAATGTTATTGTTAATACCACGAAAATTTTAAAAACACGAACATTTAAAAAACATGAAAATATTCTATATCCATTATAGTAGAATACTGCTCGGTAATCAAAAGGAGTAAACTATTGGGAAACTAAAAAATGTGGAGGAATTTGGAAAGAATGAAATTGAGTGAAAGAAGCTAGGCAAATAAAGGACAAGCTGTATGTTTCTATATATAAGATTATATAAAATGCAAATTAATCAATAGTGTCAGAAAATAGTGAGTGGTTTCCTGGACAGTGGATGAGGAAGTGGAGAGAGAAACTAATTTAAAAGGGCATAAGAAGCTTTGGGGGATAATACACATATTCATTATTTTGACAGTGGTGGCTCATGGATGTATAGATATGTCAAAATTTACCAAATTGTATACTTTAAATATGTGCGGTTTATTTCACATCAAGAGTACATCAATAAGCATGTAAAAAAATTAAAGAATAGGTAACTTGGTCTCCATACTAAAGTGTTTGATTTTTCTGCAGAAAATATTTGAATATGGTCTTTTCATTGAAATCCTATTTTAAAGGATGAAACAATGTTATAAATGGTAAGTGTTTCAAAATCATCTGGTCCAACCACCTCATTTTACATATTTGGAAGATGAAATATATTTTACATGTTTGGAAGCAGAGAAATTAAGAGGTTTTTCTAGTTCTATCAAAATGAAAACCAGAGCTCTGATCTTCTCTCTCAGGCCAGAGCTCCTTTCACACATTCTAGAGATTTTGCTTTGTAGTCCATGAGACTAAATTTCCTAACAATGTCAGGAACAGATGTTCTAAGAGTGCTCCTGAAGTGTCCCCACTTCTGCCATCTGTTCTTCAAAGACTGCATGACAAAAAAAAAAAAAGTGCTGTCTTTTTATGTCTTGTAAAATGTAACTGAATATTCTTTGTGGTCACCATGTTTTTCCTGTTTTGCTGTAATTATTTATAATCAATCTATCAATGACTTAACCTATCTGCAGAAAGTACATGGAAATATTACTTTCTCATAAACTATTGTAGCAGGATTTCAAACATGTAGAATTTGCCAAAAAAAAAAAAAAGACTGATATTTTTAACATTGAGTATAGTATTTTGTCAAAACTTGGATTCTTAAGTTGGGAGTTAATTTTCTAAATTTTCCATTCAGGAAGTAGGAAAAACCTATCCCACACCAGTGTTACTTATTTTAATTTAAATTTTGGTTTTCCACCTACTTTTTGTTACCTCAACAGATGATGTCTGCAGCTGATCTTGCCATTTTTGTAACAAACAGCTGTCTCTCCTGTTCTTTTTCTTACAGATATACTTTGTCTTCTATTATAAGATTAGAAATGAGCTTTTCCAGATTTCCTGATACAGGTATTTTATCCAATCCTAGTATGGAAGCCTTATGGGGCTTTCATGTGGTTGAGATAGAGGATGTGTAGGTAATCTTGTCTTAAGTGATACCCTTTGTACCCGTTTGGGTGTAAAAAGTAGATACCTATGGCACCTGCTTGAGAACAAAGCCAATTCACAGGACAGCAGAGAGGAAATATGAAAATTACCTAAGCTTTGGAAAATGTTGCTCTGGTCACAGAATTAACTAGCCCTGAGATTGCCTTCATTTGGATTTCTAGTTATGTTAGTGAATAAATATCCTCTTCATTTAAATAACTCCTTATTGGTATTTTGTTACTTGAGTCTATATGATGTTATCCTCTAACTGACTTATTTGTTCATTCATCATCCACTCATTCATCTATTCTTTTATTCAGTTAAAGCAATGAACTTTATGTTTTCATCTTGGGCTTGAAGAGCAACGAACCAAGAGATCTATAGATTGCTACAACAAATGCAAATTTTCATTCTTATTGTAGTCACACTCTGAGGCTCTGCCGGGACCTATACAATATTTTATGTTAACTTTCAGCTTATATGATGTACAGTGTGTTCTCTATAAGAAGGCACAGCATTTGATGAACAGAATTATTTTCTCTTCTCATTCTGCGTCCTCTTTTTACCTTGAAAAAGTCATTTAACACCATTTGTCATATGTCTCAATTTATAATGTGATGGATTTTACTAACACAGCTGTTCCTGACCTTTGGGACAATTATCCTTTTAACAATTAATAAAAGCTATGAGACTTCAGAACAAAATTTGGATACAATTTCAGGAAATTCATGAATCACTCCAGGGTAATTGTGACCTGAGAGATTGAATTGTTCATGGTATAACTATTAATTTAGTGTACATGATCAGTTAATACATCAGTATTGGATTCCAGGGACAAGGGTAAATAGTGTATAATTCCTGTCTACAAAATACTTTCACAAAGTAAACCAGTAATCACAATACAGTGTTAAGTGTTAAATGATGTAATACAGTGTTAAAAAAAAATGCTGAATACAGAAAATGATGAGGCCAATTACTAATTTTTAAAAGATTAGGAAGGTTTGAGAGTACTAAGAGCATTTTAGGAAATTCCAGATTAAGGAAAATCGAAGTAAGTATGGTAAGCCGAGTAAAAGGATAGGAGGCAATGAAGATTGGCATGATTCAAACAAAGTTATGCCAGGAGAGAATATTAAGCCACATTAAGGAGTTTGAGCTTCTTATCCATACAAAAGCCATTGAATGGCTTCTAGTAGAGTTATAAAAACATCAAATTCATGGTAAAAAGATGACTTTGGCTGCTGGGTAGAGATGGATGAGAAGACGACAAATGTCAGGGCAGATCAACCAGTGAGGGCAGATATGAAAGAAATTCAGGAGGAAAAAAGTGGAGGCTCAAATTAAAAGAAATTAAAAAGTTGAAGAGATAATCATTTACATACCACCATATAAAGCAGCCCTCACTCATCATCAGGTGGTCCCACAGGTTCACTGCTTTTTGACTTTTGTGAGAATGTCAGTGTTTAACCTTTCACCTTAATCTGGGATCTACAAATTACTTCTGTTTCCTCATCCATAAATAAAGCTACCTACCTCAAAGAGGTTTTGTTTTGTATTTTTGATGTTAAGTGAGGTAATGCTTAGAAAATATTTACTACTTGGCATAACTGGTGTTCATGAATATAAAATATTTATCTCATTATTTATATTATTACATTATTATTTACCCTAACATTTTACCTTGACTCCACCTGCCCATGAGCCTTTTTGGAAATACAATTGGGTGCTTGAATTTTAATTTATTAAACTAGTAGAATGTTATATCAGATTAACTCATTCAATGTCATCTATTAATGACATATCCTGGTTTTAACAGGAAAAATAATTTTACAAAATTGGAAGTTGAGATAATTATCTGTGCACTTCATAATAATTTTTCTAAGAAAATCTATGCCTTTGCCTCTGTTGCATTTCAGAATGCCATTTAGGAGTCAGAGGTTTTGATGGATCGCCTACAGGGTAACATAGAGATGTACAGGGCAAAGCCAAGGGCCACAGAATAATATTTCTAGGCCTTGAAAGTTAATAGAGGTTACACAGCTGGTTTTTGAAACTGCTTTGACTATTGACTCCATTTGTTATGCCTCTTTCTCCCTGTTTAAACCACAATATCTGTAAACTATTACTTCATGCCTCTCCTATCATTTCGTGTTGGAACAGATAACTTATTCCTACAGTTACACAGGTGCACAGATGAATGGGAATTGTGCCCCGGAAGTGTAGTTGACAGATTATATGCAAAG
Organism: Plecturocebus donacophilus; assembly: GCA_004027715.1. Classification (NCBI taxonomy): domain Eukaryota; kingdom Metazoa; phylum Chordata; class Mammalia; order Primates; family Pitheciidae; genus Plecturocebus; species Plecturocebus donacophilus. The sequence continues at coordinate 54,651 of PVKP010001630.1, read as the reverse complement.
CCTCATGTGCACCTGATTTATTACATTTAGATGATAAGATTTGGAATTTTTGAGCTGATTTTATAATAAGATGAGATTTTTGGGGACCTTGAAATGGGGTAAATGTGTTTTGCATTTGGGAAGGACATGAATCTTTGGGGAGCAGAAAATGGACTGTGGTTGGTTGGGCAGAATGATGCCCAGATATGACCACAAAATAATCCCCCAAGCCTGTGAATACATTATGTTGCATGACAAAACAAATATTTTTCAGATAGCACTAACACTGAAAACTTTTAAATAGGGAGATTATCCTGGAACATCATGTGCACCATCTAATCAGATGAGCTTTAAAAATAAGGAAATTTCTTTAGATGGAGGCAGAGAAATGTGGCATAAGAAGAATTCAGAGAAATTTCAAGTTTCAGAAGGACTCACCACTCCACTGCTGACATTGAAGTTGGATGGGGGGAAGTGACTGCAGCTCTAGAACTACAAGGAGTAGAACTCTGCCAAAAACCTGAATGAGTTGAAAGTGGATTCTTCCTCAGAGGCAGCTACTTAACACATTGATCTTAGCCTTTGAGATTCTAAGCACAGAATCCAGATGAAATGTATTTCTGGACTTCTGACCTATAGACACCATGGGAGAATAAGTTTGCATTAAATTTCTTTAAAAAAAATAAAGAAACTCTCCAATAATTATTTCAAAATGGGTTAACTCTATGGAACAATCCTCAAGAAACTGTTTTGCTTGTAGTTAGCTTTTTTTTTTTTTTTTTTTTTTTGGTGGTCGTGGTGGCACAGGGTGAAAATTGAGTCTATAATTGTGTTTTCCCCTTTCTCTGAAATCTATTCTGAGTCACAGAGGAGAATTAACTTTCACTTTTGAAGCTCTCCCCAAATGCCCTATTCCTGAATGATAGAAGCCAACAGTCATCATACTGCAGGCTACTTTCCATCACTTTTTCCAGATATTATTATTTACTTTAGTTATCTTGAGATGTTTTGAAATATTTTGTTTGTGAGTTCATTTTGGGTATATCTATTTATCCTTAATCTCTCCACCTGTCTCTGCTTTCTTGTATGCATCAATTTGCTTAGGCTGCCATAACAAAATGACATAGAATAAGTACCTTGAACAACAGACACATCTCTCACAGTTCTGGAGGCTGGGAAGTCCAAGATCAAGGTATCAGCAGATTTGGTTCCTGATGAGGGCCCTCTTCCCGGTTTGTAGACAGTGACCTTCCAGCCTTCTTGTGCTCCCCCTCTCCCCCACCTGCCCCTCCCCGCTTCCTCTTCTTATAAAGCTGCTAATCCCATCATGAGGTCCCCATCCTCATGAGCTCATCTAACCATAATTACCTTCCCAAAACCCCATCTCCAGGACACGTGACAGAATTCAGTCTATAGTACTTTGCCTGTAGGTTTAACTTTTGCTTCCACCTCCTTATCCCCACCTCAGGGTTACCAAACCAGAAAAGGTTCTTTGGCTATCTAGGATCCAGAACTGTGATGACTTGGGAGTCTCATATTCCAGGGATCCCAGGTCATGAATAGATGTGAAGATAAATAAGGGGCTAAGTCAGCCCTGGGACCTGAAATGAGTCTGTGTCCTAGCCTTAGATGGCTTTACATGCAGCTCCAATAAGACAAAACCCCAGGTAATGGTAGGTACCCAGATTTCAGGCTTCTGTATCTTCCCAAAGCCGAGAGAAGTCCTAACATTTCACTTGGCATCTATTATGCGTATTCCCCTCATCATGCAGGATCTGGGCTTCCTGCTACCACTATCTTCTGCTGAAAGCATGTCCAGATCTATGGCTTCCGGTCCAATCACTGCCTTGTATTTCTGTTCCATTGCTGGTTCATAAAGATGTTATGCTTCTCTGTTGGTCTCTTTCTTCTTTATTAAATTATTTCTCTTTTTCTATACCATTTATCATTTCTATATTATTGCAACTCCTCTGAATCAAAGCCTGGCTTCTCAATGCCATCCTGACCAGGAGTCTTAATATTCATAATTAGAAGTCCAGTTGATTCTTGAACAATGCTGATCTGAATTGCAAAAGCACATCAATATGTGAATCGTTTTCAACCAAATCCAGACGGAAAATAAACTGTTTATAGGATATGAAACCCACATACACAGAGGGGGGACTTTTCTTGTATTTGAATTTACAGAGCTGACCGCAAGACCTGAGCATTCGTGAATGTTGGTATACGTGGTGACCTGGACCCATTCCCTGTGTATACCAACTGTACTTCTGAAAGCATAAATACTTGTATTAAACTGCACTGTTGTTCCATTTAATGTACTATAGAGTACAATGAAGATTTGGGATTTTTTCCAATAAACACTGCAAAAATAGTCTCAAAAATGTAATTTTTATTTATCTACGTAATAATGGGATTGTTAGTATTTCTATACTTTATGCAATGCCTAGTCCAGCACCTGGTATACAGCTTTTGAATAAAAAGATGGGTACATGCTTTTGTTTCATTTGAATAGTAAGCAACAGATTTCTAGTTACCATAACTGCTTTTCTTCTTCCTTTGACTAAAGACTGAAAATGTATCTGAAGAACGGCCTCAATTAGTTCATCAAATACTATACAAAAAGTAGGCCTATATTATAAATGAGTGCAAGGTTGAAATATGATAAACAGCTACCGTTAATATCATTGTCACACCATAAAGCTGCCAGAGACATGCTGCATGAGCTGCTGCCAAATTTCTCTTTTAAAACATTATAACTAATTACTTATCAATACAATAAAATCTGCCTCAGAAACAAAATTTTTCTTAACAGATTATGAATATTGAATATTCATAAAAAATGAATGTTTATGAATTATTTATGAATGCTTATAAATAAATTATGACTATTGAGACTCCTGGTCAGGACCGCATTGAGAAGCTAGGCTTTGATTCAGAGGAGTTGCAACAATGTAGCAAGATAAATGGTAACAAAAGTTTACTTAACACTACACTTCATTTAAATGGCCTTCCCAAGGTCTATTAAAAATAACAGAGAAAACAGCAATTCAGATACATTAAGCTAGAAATTGAGGCTTGCAAAAATCTTAAACATTCAACTAGTTACCATTCCAAAAACTTTCATTTTTCATGTATCTTATCTGGATAATGAAGCTTTGAAAGGAATTTCTGGCTGCTGGTCCTAGCAACACGTATTGCAGAAATAAACCCAACTGCGGCAAGGTAATGAGGTTAACAGACTTTTTCCTCTGTAGTATAAAGTTAGCTTATAAATATCACAAGAAAGAAAACTGAATTCTTTTCTAACTTCTTAAAAAAAAAAAAACGCTGGTAGTCTGGCATTGTATATTTACATTTAGGCTTAATATAAAAAACCTGAGTTCAATGGGCAAAAACTTAGAAAATGCTCCCCAGACATTTGAGAGTTTAGCAAATATTTATTTCTTTTTCATCTAAGTTGAACCAAATAGAGATTGTACATAGTGGTACAGACAAATTATGTAGTGCATAGTGGCAGATCCAAGTTATAGTTAGAGACACACTGTTAATGGTCCCTGCAGCTTGCCACTAGATGATAATAAGTCTCATGGCTTACAATCAGTGAAAAGAAAGAATGTGGCACACACTATTATGAGCCCAGCCAAGCAAATAAAAGGATACCATACAGAAAAGAACACCCCAATATAGTGCTCTAGCTTATAACTAAGCCATTTAAACACAAGCAGAACACAATCAATTTATAATAAAAGCCAAAATATAAAGCTATCCAAGGAAATCAAATAAACATACCAGCTTAAATAACACTGCTACAAGCCACTGAGTGTTTGTGGAAAATCTATGATTTATATCTGGTTCAAAGGCAACAGTTGTTGGCCTGAAAAATGAGTCCTTCTTTAAAATGGAACTCAGTGTGATGCTCTGCTGTAAGAAAAAGAACATGAACTTCTTATTATAAGTATAGCATTTTCTCCTGGGGTCTCAAATATCTATACAATACTAACTACTTTTCTTAATATATTGATTAGGCTACAGATGTCACAGGCCAATTCATTTTTAAGGACAACAGCTGCTGTGTTTGTTTCATGCTTAACACCAACATTCAAAATGATTTATTGTATTTTACAAATTTTACAAATGCTCATGATTACTACGAAGATTTACAAAACCCTAAACCCTATAGCAAATATTGAACACTCATTACAAACATTCTAAGTATTTAACTAATTTTAGAAAGAAAAAAATCTCTAAAATATATATATGGAATTGCCACTTACTAAACAGGCAAAGACTTTGTTCCTTTTTTTCTAGAGCTTTCATTAGTGTTTATCTTTTATCCCTGTTTCTCCAAGTTGATAGCTTTGCACTGAAATATTCAGTAATTCACACAAAAGAAAAAAATTAGCAATGTAGAATTATAGACATAGAAGAGACTGTACAAATTACGAAGCAAAATCCTTCTTGTTAACAAATCTGGATCTCTTGCTCAATGGGTGGCATTGTGCTGAAGGAGCAGGTGAATGGGCATTGTTTTATGTTAACATTCATTCTAGCCACAGGTCCTCTCCTGTAACAAAGAATAACATAGAAGAGGCCTAAGGAAGCAGTAGACTGACCCTAGATGGAGGTGCCCCTTAGAAATTAGGATGAGTGGTTATGATTTTGCTCAGTGTTGCTAGAGAGCATGGTTTCTCTCCTTCTGCAAGAAAAAGAAAAATGGGGAAAATTTGGTAAGATCAAGAGCGAACTCTTAATTCCTCCAAGTCTTGTAGATGTCTAAGTATGTACCCTCCCTGAGTTGAGAGAAGATTCATCCATTTGTAATTTTCCTAGCCTGGGCATTTCTCAAAAGAGATTCTGAATTTGAATTCTCACCTCAGACAGAACAAAATACTGGGGATATATTTCTGTGGTATGTTTTAAATTCTCAAGAAGGACAGAACAGCATGGCTTATTTGTATTTTGATAGGGCAATGAAGATTTATTTTATAGTATGTGAGGTGTGTTTTGTGTGTGTGTGTGTGTGCGTGTGCGTGCACATGTGTTGGGAGAGAGAGGAAGAGACTGAAAAACGATGGGACATGAAACATATCCTTGGGAACTACTCCTTCTGTCTCTCCTCGTCTCTCTCTCTCCCTCCCTCTACTTTCCCAGTTCTCTTCAGTACTGCCATAAACAGGCAGGAAGCAAGATTTATACATATATGTACATATGTGTATGTGAGTATAATTATGTATAAAATTTCGTGGTCACCCTAAACTGTAGACCTGGGCCCTCAAAATTTTCTGATCAGTTTTCTTTCAAATTAGCATTTTATAAACTTTATTTGGGTTTATTTTCCTAGAATCAATTTTAGCATTTTATGTAAAATGTTTCTTTTCTGATTAATAGTTACGTTATTTTAACCAAATGGCTGTTCTGAGTGTGTACTTCTTATGACTTGTGTCACAGAAAAACTATTTTCCTTTGCCTGTTGCTTCAGTTACCAAATATTTAGTTTACAAGTTACACCATTGTTAGCATCATTATTAACTACTGGTCTGTGTTATCTCGATTAAAATGATAACCACTTATGTCTTATCTGCCTTACTTTTTTAATTTAAAATTCAGATACAGGAGAAAATCCTGCTTTCTTTCTTGTGTGTTAATGGAAGACTATTGTCAATAAAGTGTACTTAATTGACTTATTTGTTCAGATACAACTTTGTAAGGGCCCTGTGATCTGTGTTTATGGTTCTATTTCTCCAAATTGAGCAGGCTTTTACTGAAAATGGTTTTTTAAAAAATACATTTCAATACATACTCTTTTCAGTTAATATTTATGGACAATAATGACCTCCAGTGGATTCTTAGGTAAACAGCAAGTGAAATTTTTGGAGCGTGTCAGTTTTCAGTACATTTGCATTTCTTAGATCTTTTGAAGCTTGGTGACTTATCTGAATAAGCTTAAATTTTTCTTAAAGTATTTATGTATTTGTTAATTTTACAATAAAATTGCAAGTGATTATGAATCAGCACGTTAACTTAAATGTATAACCTAAAAGCTAACTTTGACAACTGAAATAAACATTAAGATTAATATCTAAATAAATGTTCATAATGGTTTTTTTGTGTAATACACTTGCTTTCAATTTTTATTTAGATGAAAACATCTTATAAAAATTTATATTTTAGAAAAGCAATTGCTAAATATTTAATAGGCAAAGGAAAGACTTTAATACACAAACATTCTCAAAAATATAATTGTTTTTATAATATTTAGGAGAGGTAAAAATGCTCTGAATATCTCAGTAGTTAAGTGAACTCATGAAACAATTTCCTGTCTCTTAATATAGAGAAGAAAATTTGATATCTGAGAGCAAATCACATTAATACGTTTCTCACAAATAAAACATGGCTGTTATAATATCTTTTAGATTTCAGGGAAGATTTTTTTTTTTAAGTTTGAGCTTTAACAGATCTTGAGTGCTACAAAATCTTCATTTTTGACTTGTGAGATAATAAATTATCTATAAACACTACTTTCATATTAAAGTTTGATATAAGGATTAACTTTTTTTATTTGATTCATTGTTTCTGCAAATGGACTCGGTGTATCTACTGATAATGTGCTTTCAAATCTTTCCTAACAGATAATCTGTAAAGAAAAAAGAAATGTGTGAGAATATACCTTTTCTACCACAAGAGGGCAGCAAAAATCTTTTGCAGTAGTTAGAAAAAACTTCATCTCATTTGACATTCTTTGATATCTTTCTAAGTTACCTTAATTTTTTTTTCCACAGTGAGTGAAATTTAAAGACTGTGTTATAAAACAAAAATATTATGAATGTGGTTTAATTAATGTTTTGTGAAGAGCACAAGCAGTGGAATGACCACATTTTTTCTTTCAGAGGTTATAGCAGTCACAACACACCTGCTATTTAAGACCCGTGGCTTAGACAACACTAATAAAATAGTCCCTAAAAAGTACAGAAAGTTCACATGAGAATGCCAAAGTATCTTGTATTCTGCATGTTTTACATTGTGGTGGAAAAGAAAAATTCAGAAATATTAAGACATATTTAGTTTTATATTTACCATGATTATGAAATTCCCTACTTTTCCTCGGTATCCTAATAATCCCAAGTCTTCCAAAGGTAAAATAATAATTACCACAGAAAAGTAGCCAAGTACTGAAAATGACAGCTATAGCTGTTTTTTGATAAGCATAATGAGAAACCATTAAGCAATGCATTTAGTTAAAAAATCAGTTAATTCTATGTGAAGTTTATCCAAATATGTATGTAGAATAATTTATAACACCTTTACAGTCATTTCTGTATCACAGAAATCTCTTTTAAGTAATGCAAAGAAGTTGGATGATTTCTTTTTTCTCTTTTTGCATTCCAAATATAAATGCTTCAAAGGACAGTAAGTGCTCTCACCCCCTGGAGTCCAGCGCGTGCCTGGGCAGGCGGTAGCGCTCGGGCTTGGACCGGAGCTGCTTTTCCTGCGGGTTGGCATACTTCCACTTGGAGGCTGACATTTTAAGCTTTTTCCTCTTCCTATCTGTGCACCACACTTTCTCGCAGTATTCTTCCACTCTCTGGAAGTTGCTGTAACCGATCAGCTGCAAGAACTCTTTGTACCACGGCTTCGCTCCCTGCGGCGCGCTGCTCTGGGCAGGACACAGCAGCCTGCGAGGCCTGTCCGCATCGTCCTTGCGAAACATGTCCTCGACTCTCTCCTCTTCCACTACCTCCAACGTGATCTGACGGGCAGTATGGACGAAGCCATGCTCCACCGTCTGGCAAAAATAGGTTCCAGCATCTGATTTTTGTAACCTCAGGAAGAGTAAACCGAGGTCCATCTTCATCACTCTGTCATCGGTCTTCACCTGCAAGAACACGGAGGTAAACGGCACCGAAGCACACAGCAGAGAAAACAACAGCCCATCACCCTTTCCTCTGCCAGTCTTGAGTTTCTTCATTTCCACTATCACATAATGAAACCCTGAAAGTCATACATACACAAAGATGCTAAATAATTATATCTCTGCGTGTGTCTGTATTCTGAAGATATTTACACTGGAGGCCATTTCCTATCAATAACTTTCAGATCATTTTATATCAATATTGTAAAGTAAGAGAGCTTTCTCCCTAATGATTCAATGAATTATTAGAAAAAATACACTTCAGTATAGCACTTATAGACTGATAGGAAAATTTCTAAAATTTCTTTTTTGACATTTTTCATGGACAGAACAAATATCATTTCCCACATTCTTTCAGGGATTATGATGCCTTCCAGATTGTAGGGACCAATGTTTCCACAAGGACATCTGTTTCCAGAACTGGGCTACTTTCACTTTGTCTTCTTACAAAAAAAACATTCATCAATTAATCAATTCAGTGAATATCCCTCGCATTTTCACAGCCTGTCCTTCACTGGAGATTAAAAAACAAACAAGTCAAATCCAGTTCCTGTGCTAAAGGATAAGACATTCCAGCAAATACTAAGTTTTTATATACCTTCAGGGCTCAAATATCTTTTGTCATGTTTTTGACATAATGAATTACTCACATTTTTCTATAAATAATTACAATTCAAAGTAAGAAGAGCAAAATAAGGCTTTCAATGAATAGCTCATATTTTATCACAAATAGCTGGACTAGTAAGTAAATGATTTGATGTTAGGCAGAGCTAGAGTCAAATATGGCACCACTATTTATTGTGTGATTTATGGGATTCATGTATACTTCTTGCCTTAGTTTTCTTCATAAAATGGAGATGACTTAACTTGAAAAATTGTTGTGAAGAATACATAAAATAAAATAGGTGAGGGTTTTTTGCACAGTGCTATCGATAGCTGCCTCTACCTTTTTACTATACATTCATCCAACTAAAAACAGTCATGTTTTCCTGTGGCCCGGGACCTTATGATGACAGTACAAAGGTGATTCACAGTATGCAGATTTCACCTTTCAGAAAACAAAAATGAAAGCAGTATTCATCTTTGTCAATACAAAATAAGTGCGGAGGCAATAATTACAACCACTTTGGCAATAAAGGCTATTAATGATAGGCATGTTTTTGTCCCTGTGATAGGTCCTGGCCAGGATGGCCAGACTCAGCTCTTCCCTGCCTTGACTAGACCTGGCATGGACCAAGTTTCATTGTGATTACTCAGGTGTGGAAACTGGCATCCACAAACCACAATCGAACAGATGGCAAAATGAAGTAGTATACTATGGTAAGAAATTGGGATGTTATTTTTAAGTTATGTGGCATCCCAAAGGCATTTTTTTCAGCCATGTAAAGTAAATTAATTACTCAGAAGCTCCAGAGTGACCCAGTTAGGCTAATAAGAGGCCCAATAAGTATTTTGTAGATGCTTCCTTTGACTTGGCAGGAACATGTCCTGGTAGGCAGAATGCTGTAGCCATTAACTGGAGGGTGAACTCCTCCAGGGAGGAACCAAGAAGACCCTCAAAGCAAAACCATCTTCACTACATAGAAACAATCTGTTTTATTGATAGGTTTTTCTTAGTATATCCTTAGCACGGGTCACAGCCAACAAATTCTTAAAGGACTTTGTGTACCTCTGATCATTTACTCATGACCCTAGGCCAGGCGTCTGAGCAAACTTATTTTCCACCACTGGCTTTCTCTATAGCTTTACCAACTATTGCAACCTGTGACCACCCTGTGACTTACATGATACTGACTCTGAAGTACAGCCTCCATTGTTTTAAAATTTATTGTTGCATTTAATATAGATAAAACCTGCCTCCTTAAACATCTTCTACTTGTCTGTGGTATGTGCCATTAGACTGTCCTTATTTTCTTTATTCTTTCTTGGTTTCTTCTGCAGATTTCTCATTGCCTTTATGGTGCAATCCTCCTTCCTTCACTGATCTCACATTTTATTTCCACCTATTTGATGGCACTTTTATTTCTTTGTTTCAGCCAGCTTCTCTAAAATGGTACATCTTACACATAAATAATCCATTGTTTTGTGTTTTCTATTGTTAAAAACAGTGGATTTGGAGTTTTTAACTAAAAGAAACATACATAAGCCTTTAATACATAAAATTCAATGTCCTTCCACTCTTAACTGTCTTCCATTTACTAACTTCCCTATTTCTGACCATGACATCATTATTCTAGTCTCGCTATCCCCAATTGTTGATGGTTTATACTTCTCTCTCATTATATGCTATCACAAATTCCTATCTACATTTCTTCAGTGGTGACCCTTAAACACATCCCTTCCTCATCACCACTTTTGCTGCAATGATAAATTTTCATACCTTATAACTGTTTCTTTGATCTTATCTCATGGCAAACTCCCCAAATCTTTCATTTATTTCTGTTTTTTTCCTTCATACCCAGCTTAATTCTGTTTTAGAATCTGTGTATATCTCTCCCTCGAGGCACTTCTTTAAGGCTGGTTACTTCTCATTTTGCATAACTGATTTAAATATCATCTTCCCAAACTAGCCTCTCTCACACCCCTGTAAAAGTGTCCTCCCTCCTTTATTACCATCATTTCACCTGTTAACCTTCATACACTTGAGTGTGCAACATTACACGCAAACATCAAACAATAGTCCTTCAATTAATTTTCTTGTGGCATCTTTTCCCACTTATTTAAACAAATGGGCACTAATTTACTCTTCTTTAAAGCTCACTTTCTTTTGTCAACATCCTGATTTAGAACTTATTCAGATCTCAATTTCTTGCCTGAGCAGTAAGAATTGCTCCATTAACCAGATCCTATCTTTCTAAATCTAGATCCCAAAATTGCTCAGTGTAGTGTTTCTCAAACTAGGGTTGGTGGAAGAGGTACATTTCTGGAGATCTGGAGAGCAACTCTTTTTTTTTTTTTAAGAATTTTTAAAATTATTATGTTAACTGGCACAATAATATAAGTTAATAAGCTATATTTGGAATCATGTGAAGGATCAATCTCAGTGTTAGTATGTATGTTTATCATACATTCTGAACCACTTTCAAAGCCTTGTTTCCAAATGATAAAAAGAACAAAGAAGGGTATAATATGTTAATGATAAATTCCAGCCAAATGAAAATCAAACAACATTCCCATGTAGTAATACACACACAAAGTTTCAAGGTCATTTGAATAAAGTGTTGGTAGGATTGAGTCATCACACGGTACAGCTACAGGCAGAAAGTGTTATATACACACACGTGGCAATCTGTGTCTCATCTTACAGTCACAGAGATACATATTTCAGTAAAAACAAAATACACAGTAAATAAACATTTTAATGATGCATTAATTTGTTTATAATGTATCTTTAATTTTGGTTCCATATTTTAATCAAAGCTACAAGCATAAGGAATCTATGTGTTGTTTTATTGTTGTGAATATTTAATGAACATTTTAATATAAATCATGCTAGCAGCCCAGGAAGATGTTTCACTTTTAAGGGCAGGTGGTGGGGGCAACCTGTGCATTACTAGAATCAACTCCTCCTTTTCATAACTCTGCTGCCATTCCCCTGTATCGCCACCTTGCTTTCCACTCCAGCTCTTATTCTGAACTTACTCTTTTTCCCTCAAGTAAACTTTCTACTGCTACCAATCCATTTGTTTTTTCATTTCATTCCAGGCTTAACTAAACTTTCCCATCCTTTACAAATACTTTCTTTATAGCCCCTAAAGTATTTTGCTTCTTTTTGAAACACAATAGCATTTACATTTGTAGAACAAAAGCTGTTATTTATATTCCTCTTCAAATTATTTTTCCATGCAAGTTTCATCTCTTCAAACGTATAAGTTTTTAAAGGGCAAAGACCTGTTTCTTTCTTATTCTGAATTATTCTATAATGAATAAAGAATTCAGAAGACAGTGTAAAATGAGAACATACTAATTAATTTACAGAGGACAAACATGTATGGGGTATACCCATACAGATACTAACAACTTCCAGGTAAATCCAATAATAATTTGAATAAGAAGGAACAAACATGGTTTCAGGAGCACTTAGTAACTGATAAAAGAGGACAATGTCTGAGGACATTGCCTTTACCTGAAAAAAAATACATACAAACGTCCTCATTGAATGTGATCCTTTGTTATCTCTATTTTATCTCCTGTGAGAGAGAATAATACAAGAGAAAATATGAAAATCATCTAGCACTTAATGAAAGCATTAAAAAAAAAAAACGAAAGCAAAACTAAAAATAAATACAAATTCTTGACCACTCGAATTAGGGTTGGTTCGTTGTTGCTTGTTTTAGTTTGGTATTTTTAAAAAGCAGGGCTTTAAAAAAAATAATCAGAAACCTAAGTTTGAGAAACACTGCATTATGTACACATAAAGTCCAGACAATTAAGATATGGAATCATGACAGTTACCAGAGAAATTGTCCTACATTGTTCATTTGCATGTTAGAAATAGTGCCTCTCAGAACTTTGATCTATATTCTTGGTTAAGACAAATCCACATTACAATGTTAGGAATAAAAGCTGTTTTAATGCTTGGTCTGCATGGCCATACATTATGTAGGTTAAATCACCTAGAAAGTTAAATGTATCTTACATGGACTATAAATACTTAAAATATATAAAATGACTTAGAAATTTGTATTTGACATTCTTCCACAATTTAGTCTTTCCATGTTAGTTTACTTGGATACCTCTAACATCAAATTTTGATTACAGAATTGTTTTCATCCATCTGTGTTTTTTTCTATGTCTGCAGACCAGATTTTCTCCATCAAGAAGATAGTGAATACATAATTTCTATCAAATATTCTTATAGACAATCTAGATAAATACAAAATTTTTACTGAAAATAGTTTTATTATTCTTAGCTATAAAGATTGATTCAGTATGTTTTATAATTTCTAGTAAAAAAAGTAATTGAACAAAGAACTCTGCACATCTGGTAGCTGGTCAGGAAGAAGCAGTTATTTCCATGTTTATCAACCATATGGTTCCATACTTTCACAGGAATGGGACCAACATAGGCCTTGAGTTGGTTTACTTGAGAATACATTTAATAATAAAATCAGTTATAGTTAAAAATAAAAAAAAAACAATTTATATATTTATCTGGCCTGCCTTTGACCAATTTTATACACACAACACACACACACACACACACACAAAACATGTGTGTGTGTGTGTGTGTGTGTGTGTGTGTGTGTATATATATTTGTTTATTTAACTTACAGAAAATATACCTAAAATGACAGCATAAAAATACAAATTTATTTTATCAAAAACATTTTTTAATATAAACCTGATATATGATACTGATGGTTATGCAGTAGAGACGGTGAATTGTTTAAAAGCTCATTTGGGGAAACCTATCACACTACGTGGAGGAGAACAAATGTGGAAATACAACCCTTAATTTAATAGAAGATTATGCCAAAAAGAAAATCATTGTAAATAAGAACTCAAAACCATGACATGAAAAACATGTGATATTAAAAAACATAAGAGATATCAAAGAAGAAATTTAGGGCATTTATATTCAAGAATGAATTAATATCTATAAGAGGCAAAAGTTTTTCAAGTCAACAAAAAGAGAAACGAAAGAGAAAGAATGGAAAAAGCATATAAATGGGCACTTCGGAGGAGAAACCCAAATGTTTAGTAAGAATGCAAGTTAACATTCAACCTCACTAGTAAAGTTAGAAATTCAAATTTAGGCTGGATGCAGTTGGTTCACACCTGTAATCCCAGAACTTTGGGAGGCCAGGTGGATTACCTGAGATCAGGAGTTCGAGACCAGCCTGACCAACACAGAGAAATCCCATTTCTACTAAAAATACAAAAGTAGCCGGGTGTGGTGGTGCATGCTTGTAATCCTAGCTACTCCAGAGGTTGAGGTAGGAGAATCGCTTGAACCCAGCAGGTGGAGTTTGCAGTGAGCCGAGAATATGCCTTTGCACTCCAGCCTGGGCAATAAGAACGAAACTCGTCTCAAAAAAAAAAAAGAGAAAGAAAGAAGGAAGGAAGGAAATTCAAATTTAAATAAGACATTACCCTATAGCCAGAAGAAAGACAAAATTTAGAAAACAAGATAATAGCAAATATTGATGAGGATGTGGGGAAACAGGAACCTGCATGAACTGCTTTGGGAGTCCAGATGGTGCAGAAATCCTGAGAGCAAATTGACAATAATTAAAGAAATAAAGGATGTTGACAAATAATAATACAGAAACCTGTACTCACATCTATAAGGACTTATTTGCAGAGATGACTGTTAAAGAGGAAACAGCAGAATTTAATTACATCCTGGATGCCCACATTTATGGGAATTAAGGATAAACTAAGCAATGTATGCATGCTATGGTATGTTAAGTAACAGTCAAGCAATGAAACAGAGACAAACAGCAACTGGGATAAACTCTAAAAACATAGTGTTAAGTTTACAAAGTTAGAAGCAGAATAAAATCTCTAACATAATATGTTTACTTTTACACTTCGTGCATACTCAAAATATTATATATCCTGTTCAATTTGCAAACGTAGTATTGGACTTACTCCAGTTATTTTAATAGATGCACATGGGGAAACAAGGATGAAAGTAGAAAAAGGAGGTCCAGGAAAAATAAAGTCAAACAAGAGAAATTTGTATAAACCAATCATCACAATATGCCATTAAATTAAGTTGTATGATTAATTATGCATCTGAAGAAAAAAAAAAGCCAAAATAAGCAAGCAAAAAAAAAAATCCAGTTGTTTGTAATGATTAATGTAGTTTGACAACTAATAAACAAAGTTTGTTTATAAGATTTGCTCAAGGTCTAGTATACTATAATCACAGGATTTTAGAAATACTGCTCAAAATCAAATAAACAGAAGTTTGTGATTAATGGTTCATTTAAAATTTCCATAGATAAGAATCTCAGAATGAGGAGAAGTTAAGTTTAAAAAAGATGAAAGTAAAGACAATGTTTGAAAACAAAATTGCACAACATAAGGAACTGTACAACAACTACTATAATTTAAGTAGAAATTCAATACTAAATTTCCTAGTAACCTAAGGAAAGAAGAAAGTATGATAAACCCTAAGATTTAAAATATCTTTAACATATATTTTTTAAACTATTCCTTATAACAAGTACATCTTTCCTGGCACTGAGAGTTGAGAAAAATCTCTTCTGCATGTTCTTATAAAAAGAGAGGGAGGTTTCCAACACAGCACTATAATAAATACATTTCCTCTGGGCAGCATCTCAGTGTAGGGTGAAGATAAGATGCCGGCGAATAGTTCAGTATTATGGCTATTTTGTGGAGTAAAAACAATGTAGTCTAGAAATACAGTTCTATGGTGGGATATCTTCATGCACATGCATATTTTTATCATCTGGAAGACCATATGAACTATAATTTATACTAGAACAAGAGGAAGGTACTGTGAATTGAACTGGTAATTTGGAATATCTACTGTACACGTGTGCACTGGGCTTTCTGCATTACTGTGTTATCTAGCTCCATCAGATGCACAAAGCTAGAATGATCTCAGTGGCATGAGACTTAGATCCATATCTAATACCATAGATCTAAGAGAAAAATGTTTAATTTTGCAATATTTTCAATATTCTCTTGGAAAATTAAGAGAACGGAGTTCAGTTAAAAATTCTAGATTCATTCCTCTTCTTATAACCACAAATTGCTTTATATTCTCCATTTACATGATAGGAACTATGTCTCTGCCATTGTAAAAGAAAGAAACATGAAATTAATGGGCTAGCCTCCATATTTAATTGTACAACTAAAACAATGAGATATATGATATTATTAAAATATGTTTGTCAAGGCTAAAAAAGTAAATTCTGAATATTTACCTGTTATAAAGAGTTGTTAGTTTGGAAAAGGTGAGCACATTTTCTAAATAGACTGAAAAAGAATGTCAAAACTACTAAACAGATGGTTCAAATGAGACAAGAGTTCATGCACTTTATGTTATGGAAACAAGAAGAACAAAGAAATAATATTAATGTGGAACAAAACCTGATGCTTTCAGTGTATGTGCATAAAGATGAAAATGTAAACTTATGGCTGGATTGGATCCCTTGGACTTACTACCATAGGATAGCATTGGGAAAGGTAAGGAAAATATGAGTCATCTAACAAACAAGATGGCAAAATAAAAAGGAGATTTTGCTTCATAATTGTCCTAGCTTCAATGACATAACAGTAATATTAAAAATTATAATTTGTGCACTCCGTTTTTCACTGTTTCATTTTTGTAGAAGCTGTTTCCAGAATGTATTGAATTATCGATAAAATTATGTTTTATTTTAGACTGTAGAAACTTAACACAGAGGCAATGAACTCTTAAGTTATGTGGAATGAGCCACTGATTGATAAGCTAACCATGGTTATTAGATTTCCCAACAGTGTTTAATTGACTTTAGTGAATTTCTTCTACCTTGTAGATGGTCTGAAGGCAGAGTTGAAAAAATGACAATTTTGGTATTGAGTAAAACAAAAAATTGAGAGATAAGTGCAATTAAAGTTTAAGAGTTTTGATATCCATATACATTCTTTCTTGAATTTCCTACAATAAACATGCATATTTGTGCATTATGTAAGCGTTTTACATAATGCATATAATTAACTATTTTAAAGTGATATACTTTATTTTTAAGACATACAAACACATATTTCCTCTTAACTAGAGAATCTACAAGAAAAAGGTCAATAATGATCAAGGAAAAATTAATTCTTTCATGCTGACCAAAGAGATCTACAAATGATAATGCTAGTCATATGGGCCAGCAGTTTTCTTGTTTGCCTTACACCACCCCGACATATGCATTGATAATATTTTATGTGTCTTGAGATTGCCTCCAAATTCTCCTACAGGATATTTGTGTAAATTTATTTAACTCACTCCTAGAACTCAATCTCGTTTATAGTGTCTTTGGGATATACTTCAATTTTGTCAGCAAATGACTAAACTCCAGAAGAACATATTTCAAGAAATTATTCATATTGCTTGACTTTATCAAAAATATATTACAATGAAATTTTAGTGCTCAGAACAAAGCGATAGCTAACTTTTGCACAAAAAGACTTCTTTTCCCAAAAAATACGGAGTTATTTTTCGCACTAATATTCATTTTATGGGGCTTTACTTGTATATGCATTTTCATTTGAGCCTTTAAATCAGGAGTCAAAACTTTTTCTGTAAAGAGCTATACAGTAAATAATTTTGGCTTTGCAATTCCTGTGGTCTCTGCTGTAGCTACTCAACTTTGCAGTTGTAGCCTAAAAGCAGCCATAGACATTAGGTAAACAAACAGCTGTGGCACTTTTCAAATAAAATTTTATTTACAATACTGGCAGAGGGCTAGATGTGATCCCCAAAGCTTTGGTTTTTCAACTTCTACTTTTAAGTAATTCTCAGCTTCAGGGGAACCTATTTTTTTTAATAAAATATGGATCAAAAATAACATATTCCAAAATCAGAACATTTAAAATGTATCTGAAATTTAAGTGATGAATTATGTACTAATCTTCTGAGTAGTTTGAAGAAACAATGGTTTTCATTATTATGAACACTGAAATTACACACAATCACTAATAAACATTTAAATCTAAGTAAATAATGCATATTTAAATTTTCCCTCATTTACTCAGTTTTAAAAAGTAGTGCTTACAGCAAAAGAAATTCATACAGAAATACTTCAACTATATGACCTTAACGATATGTCTTACCAAGAATGAATTTCTTTACTTAGGGATGTTACTTGGTATTACAATTTTTGCAATTATTATGGAGGTTTATAAATTCAAGTATGTGAAAATGCAGAAATTGAGAGTTCATAAACCTTGGTATAGTGGTGATTTGGCTATAGTTTTCACAGTTTTGTCCTCTGCTGTTACAGAAAAAAAAATAATTTATATACCCTTCATAGAAGGAAGATTTGGGCTTGTATTTCAGATTAAAACTATATGTGGAAATATATATAGCCACTTTAGATATATTTAGCCATCTTTAGAATAGCTAAACTTAAATTCTGTGGATGAAATTATATTATTCACATAAATGAACTATTTTATTTTCTCCCAATTCAGAGAATGAAGTGTCTCTGTCTTCCAAGAATTTACCCTCTAACTTTTATCTGTGATTATGTTCTCTCTCACATGTTCTTTATTTTGCTTCATCAACTAGTTGCACATTTCTTCTTCCTTTCAGCCTATAAACATGACCAAGTCACCTTTTTGCTAAAAAAGAAAACAAAACAAAATTTCTCTTTACTCTTTTCTACCTTTGTGGATCTCTCTCTTTGTCATTCAGATCTTCTGGTGGGGCACACTAAGCCAGTGGTTTCTGGTTCAGCACAGCACCATTCATCAATTATTCTGTTATTGGACGAATTCTGCCTTAACATTTCACTTAGCAATTATCCCTGGAAACTGAGTCCTCGTTTTATGCAAACTAGGCGGTTTATAAATTCAAAGAATATTGTTTAATATTTCTTATCCAATTCCTTTTTCCTGGGTTTTATTACACCACAATCTCCTAACTTCATTGTTTTTATTTATTTAATCCATACCTTTCTGGAGGTACTAACTAGTTTGTATGTTGTACCATTTACTTAACTTTAGTAAATTAGCACAGCTTTTATGGAAAACAATATACAGATTTCTCAAAGAACTAAAAATAGGATTACCATTCAATCTAGCAATCCCACTACTAGGACTGTACCCAAAGAAAAAGAACTTATTATATCAAAAAGATACCTGCATTTATATGTTTATCACAGCACTATTCACAGCAGTAAAGATATGGAATCAACCTGAGTGTCCATCAATGGACGATTTGATAAAGATAACGTGGCATATATATGCTATGAAATACTACTCAGCCATTAAAAAAATAATGTCTTTCATAGCAACATGGATGGAATTGGAGGACATTATCATACGTGAAACAAAGTCAAATACTACATGTTCTCACTTATAAATGGAAGCTAAACGGTGAGAACACATGAACATACAGAGTGGAATACTAGATGCTGGAGGCTCCTAAACGTGGGAGGGTGAGAGGTAGATGAGGATTGAAAAATTACCTGTTGGGTATAATGCTCATTATTTGGGTGATAGGTACACTAAAAGGCCAGACTCCACCACTATGCAATATATGCATGTAATAAATCTGCACCTGTATGCCCCAAATTTATAAAAGTAATTTAAAAACTACCAACTACCTCAGAGAAATTTTCTTAGTTTCAAAAAAGTTACTATATATAAAGCACTTAGAATAGCATGGCACATAGTAAGCACTAAATGAATGCTAACTATAATTACAACTCATCTTCTATTTTTACTTTCTGAGTTTGTCTTCTGACTTTTCCTTAAATATGTGTTTTCCCCTTGCTTTTGGAATTGGTACACATTGCTTTTTATTTCTTCACTCTCTCAGGTAAACTATACTGAGGGAGGTATCACTGCATTGTGTCTAAGGATCCAAAATTAAAACCAGACTGTGCTCAAATGCAAACTGACTTCACAAGCTGTGTAATCTTATGCAAGTAACTCAATCTCTCTGTGCTTCATTTTTTTAAATCTATAAAATAGAAACAATAAAAATACTGTTGCAAGGATTAACAATATTCATGCTTGGCTCACAGGAAGTGATATTTAAGTACTGACTGTTGCTATATTGTTTTTACTTTTATTAATTCCCAGAATTTGATTACTGCATTTTTGCTGATGTCTCTCCAACAACTCTTGCCATGCCAAATCTTTCCATTGGGTTTTATATTCCTGAACATGGATACATAGCAGGACAGCTCCACCTGAATGATTTACAACAGTTTCCAATTCAACACAGCCAAAAGTTAACTAAACAACTTTCTCCCAAACGTGCTTCTTCCCCTGTATTATTGAAATCATGTAACTGTGCCATTTGCCACAGAGTCACTCAAACAATAAACATGAATATTGTGATTGCTTCTCTTTGATCTCAAATATGAAATCCATTTAATATCATCTCATAAAAATTGAAATCTGTCTTCTCCCTTTCTACTAATACTGTTTAGTTCATTGGTACAACATTTTTTCATTGACTATTGAAATATCATCCTAAATATTCTTGACATTCTATTTATCTCCTAAGTCTGTGTGCCAGTTTCTAGAATAGTTTGCATACACAGTCAAGCTAAGTTGTTCTCATTGGCTTAGAGACAAATCGAAATGGATTCCTTGATCTGTCTACTCATTTTTGCATGCTCATTTCCTAGCACGATTTAGATATACCATATTGTTTTTCATCTTCATAACATAAGCTAATATTATTCTCTCTACTAATTACTTCCACTCATCCTTTAAGATGTGGCTTAAATGTCATCTCTGCCATGAGTCTTTTCTAGTTGGTTATTATGCCACTTCCCGACCCAATCTCTTGGTTGAGACAATTTTCTTTTTCCTTAGTTTCAACAGAACTTTTAAGGAACACATAATTGTCCGTTTGCACTCTTGTCTTCATTATAAGACTGTAAACTTCACAAGATCTAAGACCATGATTTATTCATTGTCTACTACAGTAGACTCTGAGTGGATATTTATTGAGTTCAAACACAAATTCCAGACAGTTAAACAGAGAGAAGAGAACAGAGCCCAAAAAGTATTCCATTTGAGATGTTAAACAGCCTTCCTATTTCTTAATAGTGAAAAATATAGCAAAGCATATTGCTACAATGTGTATGAGGTAGTCGCTTGCAAATCATCTGGTCTTGAAGGCATATGGCACATTAAGAGTTGTCTTGAATCATGAAGATTTATACTTTAATACTGTGTGTTCCTATTACCTCAATGACTACCTGCTTCCACCCTTATCCCCATGCCAACATACTATCATCTTAATAACCAAAGTAATCTTTATAAATACAAATGTTAATGATGTCACAGCTCTGCTGAAAATACTCAGTGGCTTCCTTTTCCATTCAGAACAAACACCAAAACCCTATGCAATGGCTGTAGGTCCCTACATGAGCTTTCCCTTGTCCTCACCTCTCTGATACATAGTCTATTGGTCTCTCTACGGCTCACTAACATCCAGCCCCACTGCTCTTCACCTGCATGAGCTTTCCCTTGACCTCACCTCTCTGATGCATAGTCTGTTATAGTCTCCCTACTGCTCACTAACCTCCAGCCACATTGCTCTTCCCTCGGCTGTTCTTTGAGTATAGCACACATGCTCCTATCTCAAGGGTCTTAGCATCTGCTGTTCCCAATGTCCAGAAAGTCTTCATCTTGTACTGTCACATGACCTATGCCCTTAACTTTTTCAGATCTTTTTTAAAGTGTCACTTTTATGATGACCTTCTTAGCGAGGTCATCATAAAAATGGCCACCCTTTTAAAATTCCAACTTCTCCCTATAATTTAACCTCCCTTGCATTTTAAAATCATTATCTGACATATTTAATATTACTCTTAGTTATTTATTATTGTTATTGTCTTTTTTCCCATGTTCTCCAGAATATAAGTTCCATAAAGTATGACACAGTAAGTGCTTAATAAATAAATTCAAACAAATGAATAAAACATTTCCCTTAGTGAAAAAAAATCCAATAAAATAAGAAAGAATACTCTAAATTTTATATCTACATATGCTCAAAGTGTGGGTCACATTTTCTTTGATACAGAGGTCATATTTTACTGATAGGCATATAGTAGAAGCTTGAAAAGGCAATTTAAGAATGGAAACACATTGATGTCTATATTGTGTGTGTGTTATATATAACAATAGCTCATGTCATCAGTGCTTCGAGTGGGGATGGTTCAAATTATGGGCAAGTTCTCTGACATCTGACAATGAGGAATAGTGCCTTTGCCATCAAGGCTGCAGCAGCATGCTTCATTCAACTCTAACAAAGAAAAATCCATGTAAGGATCAATCTGACATCAGGAGCATTTTTTAGAAATGGAATCCCAGAACTTCTGCCATAAACAGTTTTCCATTTGTTCTATGTCCCAAAGCATCTGAAGTTGTATTTAGAATTTTTATTTCAGAAGATTTTGTGGTTTAGTAGAAATTACAGACACCTGTATTTGAACCTACTTTACTAGCTGCAAGTAACCAGGGGAGTTATTAAACATTCTGTGCCTCAATTACCTCATCTATAAACCAATTCTTTATAATAAAATGGTATATTCCATAAAATGCATATAGAACAGTCCTTGGTACTTCAACAATGAATGTGAAACAGCACAGCTTTAGAGTTAGGAATACTTGAGTTCAAACATCAGGTCTGTCACTGACTTTGTGTATGAGCCATAACTGAGTTTTAGTTTCTGCATGTGTAAGATGAAGAAAAATATGTCTAACTTGCAGTTGTGAGATCTAGGAATAACCTCGTACCTACTCAGTTCCTGCTTGCAATACGTACATATAAATAACAGCCTCAGTTATCAATTTTATTTTATTAAGTCTCTTTTCTCTCACTGTATCACAATAATTGATGATATATATATATAGTCTTACATATTTAATTTGCATTTATAATTCATAAGTTTATTATGACATTAAAATTAGTTAGATCTTCAAGCCAAGGGAAAATATTCGCTATGAAGTATCTAGAAAACTAGGCTTTCAATAAATACTTATAGAATTAATAAAATATACAGAGATTCTGTTCCATTTGCTTTATTTAAGAAAGCAGGAGTCAATAAAATGCATATTAGAGAGAATTACTATAATCCAGAGTTTAGAAAGTAGATAACTGATTTTCATTCAGTGCTTTCTAACAATTCAGGTATGTTTCTAAAGATTAATTCAATCTCTAAAGATTAATTTGGGCAAAAATATTATCCACATGAATATGTTGCTTCTGGATAACTCCAGAGGACTGAGCTTGAATCTGAGCAAGCAGATATTATAGAATCAAAAATTTCAGTTAAATAAAGGGAAAATGTATATACTCTGTGGTGTGATAAATTAATGACTTCTCACGGTTTACAGTATCAGAGATGAACCTTGATGAGCATTGTCAGGGGTACAAATAAAGATTTGATAAGAAAGTAATTATGTTTCACAAAAATGAGACATATAGATGGCAATAATGCAAAAAAAGTTATTAAAAAAATTAAGAACTCACATGCAAAGTTTTTCTGCTTTGTGTGTACATCATGTACATTCAACCTTTAATAAGGTCAGCAATTTTGTGTTTTGTCCAGTTTATATTGTGAATAAATCAATCCATATATTGCTAGACTCATAAAAGCCAAGTATTAATATTACCTGATTATGACTAGATGCAGAGAGTAAATTTGAAGTCCAAATATTAGCAAATATATTAGTTGGGGAAATTTGTTGAAAACAGGTACTAAAAATTATAGGAATGGAGAAGTAGATTATATCAACAATATGAGAAAGAATCTTATAATTGAGCGTTGATGGATACAGCATGTCAAATGATTTGGTAAAGTTTTCCAAATGAGGCAGATTATAGTAAGTTCCAAATTAGAAACAGAACATACTGAGTGAGGAAAACCACTGATAAAAGAATTACTTCTCTGTCTTCTGCAGCCATTCTGCTTGGAGGAACTATGGAATATTACCAGGTCCTTTTCTGTCAAGGGAGTTATGAGGAATTTAAAAAGCCATTTCACCTCAGATTTGTGAAGTGGAAAATACTTTAATACTAAATCAACAATTTAATTCAGTGCAAAATGCTATAACATTTTTGGACATGTATTTATTTTTATGACGTCATGAAGAGAATTTTCCTTTCCTGATTGCATTTCTATATTATTTCTAATGGCCTTTGTTAAGTTGAGGTGACTTTCTTTCTAAAACCTATCCAAAGAATCAAGAATTTACAAATTTAATTATTTCCCAGAATGTACTGTATGATTTTGAACCAAATATGTTGGGTTTTTAGTTTCACCATAGGCTAGGAAAAAAGGAATAAAAAGTCAAAGTGCTCTGCATTTGGAATCACTAATTTTGTGTTCCAATGACAAATGTTTAGTCTCCAGTGCCAAAACAAGGTGAAGCCTTCCACTGATTCACTCTCAATCCAAAATGCACCTATTATCTCTTCTCTGTGACCAAAGGCAGGTCTCTAGAACTTATTTTCATTATTCAACTTGCAGCCTTTTCTTTACCAAGGATCATTTTTTCAATATTCACCAAGTTCTTTTTCCCTCTAAAATATCCATTTCTACTTGCTATCTTTATAATTCCACTTTTGCAAAACTGAGTTCAAAGACCACATCACCATGATCTGCCTTACCTAACTGCTTTATGTCCTGGACTTCTTTATGCCCTGGACTCTTTCTATAGACAGCCCTTGACTCACGTTCTTTTATCCAGTAACTGTCTCCCATTTTACAGAAATGCTTCAAAGCTGCCTATCCTTCCATCTGTAAAAGCAGCCAAGTCATTCCTCTCCCATCATTTAGATGATTACAGAAATACAATCTTCACCACTACAACTGCTAAAAAGGATGAAAGAGCTGGGACTTTTCCTTTGTTCCCAGTGGTCAAGAACCCTTGTGTCAAAATCTCATATATGACTGAAAAGCTTTCTTATATGACAGGCTTAATGTTGCAGCTGTGTTGTTATTCTAATTCTATTATTATTCATATGTCTAAGACATGTGTTAATGATAGTTAAGTTTGCTATTTCTCTACAACATTGCCTTGAGAGTCACAATTTAAGACTATCATTTTGACAACATGACCATAATGAGTTATAAGTACCTCTTTTAAAAATTCCTATTTCCAAGATCCAAATTAATGATTTCTGTATGTGTGTATAGCATATATATATTTATACAGTATATGCATATAAAATCTATATGTATATGTATTTGTATTTTTATATGTATATAAATCACATAATAAATAAAACTAACTTTTAAAATAAGAAATACACAGTAAAACAGCTAGCTTCATTTTTCAGCATCCAAATAAATCATCTATTTACTGATCACATACTATATGTAAAACACTATGGTGTGACTGTGCAGCTATGAATTACCTCCTCTTTTCCAGTCTCATGTCCTTTCTGTACAAACCAGATAACTTTCGCTTGTAAAGATCGTGGGGTACATTCCAGCAAAGAACTGTTGTTCTCTATGCCATAAGCCAGATGTTCTTCAGTCTTATCCAAAGCATCCCCTACAACAGGAACATTAATGCCATCTTTGAGACTTAGATTTTATAGGTAAATAAATTTTTTAAACATTATTTAGATCCCTGCAGTAACATGATTAGTTCATTGCTTATTGCTCCTTTCTGTTAAGGGCAATTTAAAGGAATTATTTAGAAAGAGTGGCATACCAAAATCTAGGCATGAAACAAGCAAGCAGGCTAAGGAGTGGGACAGAGCAGACAACTGAGAGTCTGATTCCAAAGGATGAGACGAGATATTCAAGTTAGTAAGAAGTGTCAGTGTTAAACTCATGGAAAGTCTATTGCAACCTCTATTGAGGGAAGAGAAAGGGAGCACCAAAGCACAGAATGAAATTCATGGTTACAAACAAAAGCAGAAAGCAGAAATGGCAGGCTAAATGCCACTACAAAAACACAAATGTGAAGGATATCCTGACAAGGGATGGAATTTATCTGGCTGTTGGGCTCCTGCAGTAAGAAGAGAATATGAAACTGAACTAGGGACTTCGTGAAATAGAGCTGGATTATAATCTATGTCTTGAACCTGAAAGGCTCTCACTGGACTTGAACTCAAATTTGCATACAGACAAGTATACTTAGCTGCAATAGGGAATAAAAGAAAGCAGGATTACTCTTTTTCTTTTTTAACCAAGACAAATTCAATAACTGGACCCCCGGACTTAGTTTTCCTACGCCTGAATCGTACTCACCTTCAGAACCAACCCCTAAACTTCCCTAAGATGAAGGTCCTGCTTTTCTCTTGCCAGCGTTCCCAGAGGCTTGAGTCCTCCACTGAATCCTGGTCAGCCTGGGGTCCAGCTGGAGCACAGTTTCTGACTCTGTCTGTAACCACTTCTGGTTTCTCATTTATGGTATCCCTTCTTCCTGTTACTTCCTAGTGAGCTCAGTGACACTAAATACAGCCTATTCAACAATCACCACCATAACAGAAAGACTCAGGAGAGTGTTAATAGAGAAATTCTGTCTTAACTTCCTTACTTTTGCCTAAGGATGAAATTTCCTCATTTCCTTGCCCATCAGAGACCACCACGCTATCACCTTTTTTGAACCACTAACCCCAGCCCTATGCTTAATCACCTTAGGTAATAGAGTGAAAGCTTTTTCACTTTATCTATCTCAAAGCTTAGGAGATGACTTGATACAAGTAATATCGGTTGATAAAATCCACAGAAGCTACATAACATGGTGAAGATATTCCCCAGTATGAGATAAAGCGGTAAGTCATATGAGTCACTGTGGCATCTACCACCTAAAGTATGCAGCATTCTTGTTCCAGGGTTTCTGTTTTAATAATTAGCTTAATAACAAAGCTTGGTGATGGTGCATAAAACCTATTTTCCTAATCATGTAAAATTAGATGTCAAATTTACAAAATTTTAACTACATGTGAGAGAAAAAGAATACTTCTCATTACATTGTTCTAGTATACATGAATCGCAAAGAAACTAAAACTCTTTTAAGAAGTTTGCAGTTTATCTTCAATGTATTCTCCGAGTAACCCAGAACAATTGATTTTCTATAGATTACCAACAAACTGTTGTCCAAAGCACTGCTGAGCTGCATTTCCATGCCGAATATCTTGTCTGCGGAAACGCCTGAAAGAAAGTAAATGCATTTAGATATTTATATTTCAATTTCCCAGGCTTTAAAATATAGCCACTTGCATTAAATATGCAAGTAGTATTCTGCTACTGAAAAAAATCATCATTCTTATGAAATAAGGATAAAATCCAAGTCTCATAGTTTTTCATATTTCCATTATATGTTCTTCAGTAGTTAAGATCTATGTTACCCTGTTTTTAATTTACATAATATTGAATTCTGGAAACTCAAACAATTGAACAAATTTCACTTTACTTTTTGTTAAAAATGTAGTTCAACAAAAAATCTTCTAGTTTAAGAATGTCTTGAATGGTAAAGTATTTGGGCAAATAAAGACAATGAGATTTGAAGTAGAGTATTTAGTGAGTACAAAACAGTTATTTGGAGTATAAAACTCGCATATATAATAAAGTGCAAATGAAAAAGGTGTTAGAACCCAAAATATTTTGCTCTATAGCCATCATAATCAATTAGTACAAACAGAATTTCTAAAACTAAGACATAAACTAATAATACACTGTACTCAGCTTACTATTACTATTCAGATATAACATTGAGAAAGTATGTGGCTCTATTCGACGTGATAATGTGTTATTCATGTTTAGCAGTATGTTGTGCATCTAGTAGGACTCAAGAAATATTAATATTTTCCCCCCTCAATCGCCTAGTATAATCAGAGACATTTCTAGTATATTTTTAATTTCATAGATTATTTAGATATGTAACTGAAAAAAATACAATACTCTGTATCTGTGGAGAAATTCCAAACTATATATATTTATATATAAAGTATTTTATATATATACATATATTTCCAGAATAGATATAACATATACAATGTTTTGAATATATATGACATTAAATATATATAATTCCAGCATATATATGTTTTAACTATATATAAAAACATAATCCTTTAAATATATAACATTTTATATACATATATATAAAATGATATAATTTGTAAGCATTTTTCTGAGGGATTAAACAATGGGAATTATCATTAGTATTAATAGCACTGAAATTCTAAATCAAGATCTCTGAGATACTTAATTTAGTTTATAGATTAAAATAGAAGTATTACATAAAGGTGGAAAATACCACTTGCTTCTCTAATTCATGGCATTTCTTCAAGACTGAGGGAAAAACAGAAGGCAAAGCAGAAGTTTTACCCTAGAGGGTGATAGCACAGCTTCCAAAGTGACAATGAGATGCTTTAACCATATGCAATGATGAAATTTGGAAAAGTGAACCAGATTCAATTCCCAATACCACCACTAATATTCTGTATGATCTTATGCATATTTCTTCCCTTTCCTGGCTCTTTGGGTCCTCCCTTGTAAAATAAATGTGGCAAAATGACACCTAAAATCTATTTCAGTCTCTTTTTCATTCTAGGGTGCACTGTTTATACATAACAATAATAGAGTGCTATTTTAAGAGATCAAGTGCTTTCTCACACAGGAGTTCAGATCTTATTTAACAAATAAATAGATACTGAAAACTAGGGCAGATGAACATCTCCAATCAATTTTTGGGATTATGACCTGTGTACAAAAGTATGTTTTAGCTTCTATATTATACTAGCATATATAGCTATGATACAACTAATAGCAGATCTAGATGAGAATTAAAATGCTGTTGTTAATTCCTCACTTTGTTGAGTATTGCTTCTATATTGAGAACCTAAAACCTGACGAGCAATAGTGAATAATGGATAAGAATAAAATCAGTGAAATGAGAAATGGCTTCCACTTTGCAGAGATGATGTTGTATAAAGATTATTATACAAGTGATGTCAGGATAAGGAAGCTATAATTAAATAATTCTAGATAAGCAACATCCAGAACTGAGTGCAAAAATATTGCTAAAAGTTATTGGAAACATATATTTAAAAAGAAAGATACCACATTCTCCAGCAAGGTTTCAGTTCATTTTATATTATCCCAGTATAGTTGTGGTTTATTCCTTTTCTTTAGTATGTGTGTGTGTGTGTGTGTGTGTGTGTGTGTGTGTGTGTATATAAACTTCTCCATATATATATATGGAGGAGTTTCAGAAAGGTTGAGCAAAGTTGCTTTCATTCTCAAAGTTGCATATTATTCTTATATCTCTAGCCTCTCCTATAAATTTTTAAAGAGAATATTGGAAATAGACAAAATACAAGAGCAAGGCGAAGAAAAAGACCTAGCATTATAAACCACAATGTATTTTGGAAGATCATTTTAAACAAGTGGTTTGGATTGTGAATTAATGTTTTACCCCTGTTGACGCATTTTCACTCTGTGAACAGAAAGGTATTTATTTTAATGACCAGGTTTTCAATTTCTGCTTCTATTCAGGTCTGAAGCAAAAACGATCTGCTATAAAAGCAAACCATTTTACCTTTATGTGTTGGAACTTTTCCAAAAAGTTCTCCCCCCAAGGGTGAGTGATGGTTCAAAAGAATTTGACACCACTGAAAGATCTCCATTACATGTCACTGAACTGAACTAATTCATTTATGAGCACAGCTTCTGACTGCTACATTTCATGCCTTCCTGTCTACTATTCTCATTCACTTGACTTTTTCTAAGTAATTCTTTTTGTACACCACGTCTACTGTGTTATCAAGCTTAGGGCTGTACACTGTTAAGAGATGCATCATATACTTTAAAAAAAAAAAAAACCAAAAAACTATGGAAGCCACTAAATTAAAATTCATGATCACTACTGCATGCCTAACACAAACCCTTGTCATTCATAAGCATTTGGTGCAAAGCTTGTAAATATTTGTATTGTTGCTAATAACAATAAAATAAATAATGTTATTATTTGTGGTAAAATTCACATTCTACCCTCATATTCTTCTATTATTTCACTCCTGACCCATGGTACTACATGCTTTTCCCTAAGCATTCTATTTATTTGTACAGACAATTAATTCCCTTTGACTGGAAGCATCTTATATATGTACCTTCCAGATTAAGTTCTAAAGTATATCATTTTGAGAATCAAATAAAGTTTTATATGCGTTGCTCTTAATCCAGTACCTCATCCATAGTAAGTGCTCAATAGCAAGCTACTACTTACTATCATTATTTACAATTCCATTCTTCACTTTAGTTTCCAATTTCCTTTAGACAAGAGGTTATGATTGTTTCTTCATAACCCTTGCACATAGTACAGTAATTGGCTTAATAGGCAAATACACTAATAGTTTATATTTTCAAATAATTATATGACTATAGTCTTCGAGAATTGTTTTCAAACATCAACAAGCATTCTGCAAAATCAATTAATTTGCTCAATTCTGTAACAGAGTTGGTAAATTTAGTTCAGACATGTCCTCTCGAAGCATAATTTTACTATCTGCTTATTATATCATTTCTTAAAATACTCAATGGAGTGTTAATTTAGCTCAAGTAAAATTAACAAAAGTTTTGAATTAGTGAAGTTTTAATGAGATTCTACTACATATTTGAACATATAAAACAAGAACTACACTAAATTGGGTTAAATTATATTCTGAAAAAGGTTTACAAAAATGCAACTCAAAGTTAAATAATAAAAATAACTGAAATTAATGCAAACTGTTTTTCAGTAGGAAAATCATTTATACTTCTATTCTGTCTTTTATTTTGTCTTTGGTCATCTATTACAAGAAAGAAACTGCTTATTCTGTAAGAAATAAAAGTATGTATTTCCTGAGGTATTTCCACAAAGAATGCACAACTTCATATGGCTTGAGTGAAGAGATATCCTTACTCTTCAAAATACTTAACTGCACCTCAAGATCTCTGCTTAAAGAATCCTGGGATTTACCTTCTGTAGGAAATGGAAATGACCTCACAGAATTGTAGACATTGGAGTTTGGAGGTCTTTAAAAACCTTTCATTTGTGTTGAATTAAATCACACATTTCATTAATTACACAGGTCATGCATTTGCCTAGGAGTTAAAATATTCACTTTCAAAATGAAATAAATGAAGACCAGCTGGTAGAAAGGACATGGGGCAAATGCAGGATGTATTTTAGAATTTCTTTATTTATTTTCTTTTTAAGTCTTTGAATCTCTCATGTGTGGTGGCTCACCATTTCCACATTTCAACTTTATCTAAACTCGTTTCATGTCTCGCAGCAAAAGTTTCAAAAGAGGGAAGAACTGACTCAAACCTGGGTGAAAAAATAAGAAAGGTCAACAGCAGGCTCAGCTCCAGTCTCTATTAACAATAATTAATACAGGTATTTTCTGGAAAACTTCAAGCTTTCAAAGTTTCTATTATGAACAAAATATAACTATGATGATTTATTTTAATAAAAATAGCTTGGTTATTTTTCATGGAATGTATTCAAAAAAGAAAAAGACCAAAAAAAAAAAAAACCAGAAAACAGCAACAGCATTAGGGTTTTCCTGAGCACGGGAAATAGTTCATCAGGTATCACGTCTCACCTTTTTGCATGTGTACTTGTTGGGTAATACCGGGAGCAGGATATGCCATCCCAGGCACAGTAAGGGTCTCGAGCCAGGCAGCAGTCAGCACAAGCACTTCCATACATGTCACAGTGATGGAATCTGACTTGAGCCACAGCAGAAGCAGACCCAATATATAGCTGTTGCTACAGAAATCAAAAAGAGGTCACTAGCAGAAATGGACAAAACTTTCATTGAGCTATTACATCTAGTTTTCACATTTGCACACAATCACCTCAGTAAAAATTCACTTAAATTATAGCAGTTTCAGGAGTTCGAGACCAGGCTGTCCAACATGATAAAACCCCATCTCTACTAAAAATACAAAAAATTAGCCAGGCGTGGTGGTGGGCACCTGTAATCCCAGCTACTTAGGAGGCTAAGGCAGGAGATTGCTTGAACCTGGGAGGTGGAGGTTGCAGTGAGCAGAGATCGTGCCACTGCACTCCAGCCTGGGAGACAAGAGTTAAACTCCATCACACACACACACACATCATAGCAGTTGTTCAATATAGATAATAGAATATCTTTTCATTTCTCTAAAATTTGAGATACGTTCATAGACATAAATGGAGGAGTACCAAAATTGCTAGACTGAACTTGACAGGAACTCAAAAAGCTGTGTTCATTGTCTTGCATTATTCAACACTGCAGGTCTTTCTTTAAAGAACTATAGAAACAGCTGGGTGCAGTGGCTTATGCCTGTAATCCCAGCACTTTGGGAGGCTAAGGCAGGTGAATTCCTTGAGCCCAGGAGTTTGAGACCAGCCTGGGTAACATGGTAAAACTCTGTCTCTACAAAAAATACAAAAATTAGCTGGTCATGGTAGCACACGCCTGTGGTCCCAGCCACTCGGTAGGCTGAGGTAGGAGAATGACCTGAGCCGGGCAGTCGAGGCTGCAGTGAGCTGTAATTGCACCACTGGAACTCCATCCTGGGTGACACAGTGAGACCCTATCTCAAAACAGAAAACAAATCTATAGGAACAATTAATAAGAGATTTGGAAAGTAAATGGCCTTTTAAATATTGACATATAACATTTAGAAGAATGATGTGTATATCTATTTATCTATCTATCTATAGAGCAAGTAGCTGAACATTTAGTATTGTATCTTTCCTTTTGCCTGAACATGAAGAATTATTTATAAATAAATTTGGGGCAGTATGTACAACAAGTGTTTCTAAAGAAGTTTACATTAAACTGATTTCAGTGAAGCAGAAAAGAGGTGTGCTTCATTGCACACTCTTGGATTATCATTGTTACAATTGTTTTTGAAAAACATTGTGAAAAATAACCAGGGAATAAAGTACTATCATGATTATGGAAGTAAAACTACTCTCATCTACCTTTCCATAGAGATAGAAAATGAAGACATGTATTAAATGTAAATCACGATATACTTTTGTCAGAACCAGTCAATGGACATAAAGTTTCAGTGAAACAAGATTAATAAGGTTTAGAGGTCTGCAGTATAACACTTTACCTATAGTCATTAAACATGTATTGTACACTTAAATATTTTGTTAACAGGGTAGATCCCATGTTCTTACTACAATAAAATAATCAAAGAAAAATAAAACTGTAGTAAGTTCAGATATAAGCACATATCCCTTGACCTTAGCTTACATATAGAACAGACACAGCTGCACACACAGCTACACACACACACACACACACACACACACACAACTTACTCGCTTCGAAGAAATCTCCATAGAAATAATGGGAACTGGATCCTGAAATTTTAAAAAAGGTTTCATTTTTTAGAAAATAATATAAAAACATTTACCTTAATATGCTGGTCAATTCCTGAAATTACGTTAGCTATGTAAGTGGTTCTGTATTAAGTACTCTATAGCTTTCATTTTAATAAATCAATATGCAAATACAAATAAAATACAGCTTTAAAAACTTTTTTTTTCTAATAAGGTGGGCAGATTTGCAGATGAGAAGAGCAGTAGGTGATATAACCAGCTTACTGTTTGTCTCTTGAATATGGTTTTTGTATCTGCATTTGAATATTACTTGTGCTTTGGAAACTCAAGTATCTAAGTAAAGTAATAAAGTCAGAATGTTCTTTCTATTAACGTAATTGAACCATTAAAATGAAACCAGTGTGTCTTTCACTAGGTGTTATTGCTAATAAACCAGGTGATCTTTAATCATTTAAACCCAAACCTAAACAAAATATTTTTCTGTTGGAGTGATGATGGTGAATCACAATTAACCCAGGATCCTTTGAACAAGATGAATAACCTGATTTTCTTAGAACTGCACCAAAGGAAGGACAATTTATACCATAGCTTTAAGAATCAATATGTTGTTTTAGGATTGTGAAGGCTAGTCCACCCCTAAGAAACACAATAAACTCAGATCATCTATGCAAGTGGAAAATCACAGGCAAGTGAAATACACTCTGGGGATGATTATCCTTTGAAAATCTGTTTTCTAAAAGGGAACATTTGATCCTCTATGTCAGTGTTTTTTTTTTTTTATTTTAAACTACAGAATCTTTATGCTTTTATACATTTATTCATTTATTCATTCAGGCAACAATGTTCTTAAGAGTTTACATGAACAAAACACTGTGAAACACTGTGGTGAGTAAATATTAAACACATTTAATTTCATAACATGAAATGAAATCCTATATAGAGTCCCAGAGTGCAAAATAAACAAGAGCATAGCTGCTCTGGTTAATATAGGATGGTGGTTAGCTTTGGGTGTGACTCTAGGGAACCTGCATTATAGTATAGCAAAGGCAAAATGTACTGCTTTTCATTTATAAAATCTTTTCACATATACCCATTATAAACATATATAGCCAATCCTTGTTATTCACAGATTCTGTACTTGCAAATTAACCTACTTGCTAAAATTTATTGTATCCCTAATATCAAGACACTGTGTGTTTTTCACTCATGGACACATGTATGCTCAGAACAGCAAAAAAATTGAGTCACAGGACATGCACATTCCCAGCTGAGATGAAACAAGGTGTCACTCTGCCTTCTTGTTTCAGCTTTCTTAGTGTAAATAAGTATCTTTTTCATGAACTATGTAGTGTCAACGTTGTCGCATGTCTGTGCTTTTTATTGGTGTTTTGTTTATTTAAATGGCCCCCGAGCATAGTGCTGAAGTTCTGTTTAATGTTCCTAAACTCAAAAAAGCTTCACTGTGTCTTAACATTGAAAATTCTTTCCTTAGATAAGCTTCATTCAGGCATGGATTATAGTGCTGTTGGCTGTGAGTTCAATGTTAATCCATCAGCAATATATATTAAATAAGGTGTCTTTAAACACAAACACACATAAAAGAAGGTTACGAATTGATCTGTTGACAATTATGTTATAATTAGGAATCTGCTGGAACATAACCCCTTGTTTCCCACAGGAGCAGTGGTCAATATTCAATAGGTCAGTGTTACAACCACTTTCAAAACGAAACTGCTGCAAATGATATGACTTGATGTGTGTGTGTGTGTGTGTGTGTGTGTGTGTGTGTGTGTGTTGGGGGGGTGTTGTATAAGGGCATGTGTGGAGTATATATATGCACACACGCACCTATATATACACATGCACCTATGTATATAAATGTATTTGCATATGTAATTGTTTTTTCACGTCTAATTTTTTCATTATCATTTTCTATTGTTTTTCTTTTTTAGTAAATTCTTTGTATAATTGATGCATTTAATAAAAAGCAGTATGCTTATCTTGCCACAATGTTCACAATATGAAAATATATTATTTTTTTCTCAGCATCAATAGTACATTTGTACAAGATATGATTGTAATACTGGCTTTGAAAATTATATGAAGTATAAATGCTATTTCTTTATAGTCACAGTTTATTCACTGAAATTCTTTCCATGCTAAGTAAATACTGACCTCTCAGTTGAAAAGTCTGTAAAAATTAAATAGATGTATTAAAATTTGAAATAATTATTCACTTATATTAGCTCTGAATTCACAACACACCCATTGGTAAAAAATGGACATAATATCTTTCCTATTTACATCTCACTTGTGGTTGTAATGCATAAATTTGGTCTGCATTTTTTACTTTAAATACCTTGAATATCTGAAGTTCTTCCAGAATTACTTCTTCCATTGATTCCATTTCCTGGTTGTAAATTGTGATTACTTTTAGCACAATTCCATTATCTACAAGAAAACAGAACAAGAAATAAACTGAAGTCATGTCACAGTCTGGTTTTCAAATAATTAAAATCCATGCAGCTGGCTGGGTGAGATGGCTTATGCCTATAATCCCATCACATTGGGAAGCTGGGGCAGCATGTATCTCTTGAGGTCAGAAGTTTGAGACTAGGCTGGCCAACGTGGCAAAAATCTGTCACTACTAAAAAGACAAAAAAGAAAAATTAGCCAGGCATGGTGGTGAGTGCCTGTAATCGCAGCTACTCAGGAAGCTGAGGCAGGAGAACTGCTTGAAAGTGGGAGGCAGAGGTTGCAATGAGCCGAGATCATGCCACTGCACGACAGTCTGGGTGACAGAGAAGCCTTCACCTCAAAAAAAAAAAAAAAGAAAAGAAAATAGTAGTGACTATAAATTCAAATAGGATTTGAAATCCAGAAGCATGAAACATTTTAATCCCTGTCAGTTTAAAACAATATGATGACTTATAAAATCATATTTTTAATAGCAAAATGGATTTTATATGCCTGGCCAGAAAAGAAGAGGAAATAATGACTATTTGAAATAGCTGCATCCAAAAATCCAATCATAGATTTAAAAATCAAAATATCTTTTAGAATTAGTAAAACATAAGAAAGACGCCTAATTATTCTAGTTACTTTTCCTGTGATACATGATGCAAGAAAATTTTTTACTGAAAGCTACTTTAAACATGGTGTATATGGCAACACAAATATAGGCTTGGTACTTCTGGAATTCTCTGGAATGACTTTGATCAATATGACAAGCAAGTATTTCTAAAAACAT
Source organism: Plecturocebus donacophilus (assembly GCA_004027715.1). Classification (NCBI taxonomy): domain Eukaryota; kingdom Metazoa; phylum Chordata; class Mammalia; order Primates; family Pitheciidae; genus Plecturocebus; species Plecturocebus donacophilus. Next base: position 18,520 of record PVKP010001630.1, on the reverse strand, counting down.
TCTTGGACTGGTATATATGGTTTCTCCTTTCCAGGGCATTTACAAATAACAAATTAGGTTGGTACAAAAGTTATGGTTTTTGCCATTAAAGTAACAGCAAAAAGCCGCAATTACTTTTGCACCAAACTAATACTTTAATTACTTTTATCAAATATTACTACTGATTATGAAACTTTTAAAAATTTTGTTGGTAGTCACTATGAGTGAATTTATGACCAAGTAGTTTCAAGTTTGTTAAAGAAATCTGATGACATGTTAATCTTGAACTCACAGTGCAGAGCACATTATTAATATTAACTTCCTAAAATGAATGAATAAAATACAGCTTGTACCGGAGATCAATGTCTAAGAATAAGATAGATGTTTTCTTGCTTAAATCTTTGCTTTTAAAAACAAAAAATGGCTGAGTGCAGTGGCTTACGCCTGTAATCCCAGCTCTTTGGAAGGCCAAGGCGGGCAGATCACCTTAGGTCAGAAGTTTGAGACCAGCCTGACGAACATGGAGAAACCCTATCTCTACTAAAAATACAAAATTAGCCGGGTGTGGTGGCACATGCCTATAATCCCAGCTACTCGGGAGGCTGAGGCAGGAGAATCGCTTGAACCCGGGAGGCGGAGGTTGCGGTGAGCTGAGATCACGCCATTGCACTCCAGTCTGGGCAACAAAAGCAAAACTCCATCTCAAAGAGAAAAAAAAAGGATTATTGGAGAAGCCCAAGCACCAATATTATATTAATATTACATCCTGTTTCCTGATCTGGGCTTATTCCAATATCTCTTTGGAATTATATATCTATGATTAAAGTCATGTATGTTAGAATGCTCACTTCTCTAAAGATCAACTACTCTAGCAATTGTTATGCTAAATAAAAAGAATCATTTTAAACATTTTAAAAACGATTATAGGATTTTAAAACACTTCAAATAATTTGCTACATACTACTCTGGAGGCTGAAAGATTTCAAGTTCTCTTCTACAAGTTAGATCTAATGTATGGGTTAATTGAAATTACACCTTTATTCGAAAATGTCACTTTTAGCATATTTATCATACTTTGTTTTAATAATACAGGATATTATGGGTAACATTTGGCCTGCTTGGTACAAATGGTTGATCTTGACGTGGACTGATAAGGATTACTGTGTTTATAGATTTAGGTGAAGTTATTGTCCCAAGTTCTAAGTTGTTTACAAAATCTCCAGGACTTACTGAGCAAAGGCAGTAATAAAGGTGGGAAACTGACAGAACCATTCTTGCTATGATACTCTACTTCCACTATAAAAACTTCTATTTGGGACCAACTTTGTTCATTAACATCTATTATTCATTTCTTCACTTATTCATTTATTGATGCATATGAAGTATTGATTATGCATAATGAATTATGTGCTAAACAAGCCCCAAATCCTCTCTTTGGTAGCTTTAATATTTCTCATATCTGAAACAAACCACATATTTTTTTGGTCAAACCACAACACTCCTGACAATGAAAGTGATAATATTCCCAGACAATTGGCATAAACTCTTACTATTGCAGTCACATGAGGTCTCTATTTCATTCCTTTTCTTTTGGATTAGCAGTGTGAAATGGGTTAACAACGAACAGATTTGTTGATAGGTGCTTTTAGAAATATTATTTAAATTACTTAATTTAAAGGTCAATTTAAATGTCTCTGAGTACTTTCTCATCTCTGTACCTGTCCCAATAAACAAGACATCATATTGGCCATCTTCAGCTTCCACTCGATCCACTGCTATTTGTTTCAGGTTATATTTTCCATCTGTTTTTACCAAGATTGGTTTTTTATGGGCAGGTTTTATGGCCTGGTACATTAGTGGATGATTTCTTGCAAATCGGATGGTATCATCAGGATAGTCCCTGGTGGTTCTGTATCCCCCTCCATTTACTGTGCTGGCACACTGAAAAACAAGTAGATTCGATCATTCTTTTTGCCTTACACCTAAAGAGAAAATGTATAATCAATTGTGAGAAGAATCAGAAAAACCGAAGGTGTCAAATTGTCCATTGTGCATTTAGAAATAAGTAACCATATGTTTTTCTTTTTTTTTTAACTTATATTTTAGGTTCAGAAGTACATGCAGCACTAGATATACAGAGAAACTAGAGAACTTTTGGAAAAGGGAAGTGTAGTTAATATCAAGACAGTTTGGGGCTGGTAAAAATATTTAACATCATGTATATTCATATTTTCTTTGATTTTGAAATCTGGTTTTTGTTATACAAGCTAAATTTTGAAGGGAAATAATCTATTGTTTATACAAAAGAAAGAAATCTCTTTGTTGTGCTGAAACTTCTGTCTAACTAAGGATCACAGCTGTACAAAATAGCTTTACCATTACCAAGTCTATGATTATATGATCAGTGATGGTTCTGTTTGGCTCACTGACTATAGAATTTTAGTGCTGTTACGTGAAAACTTATTCAGATGTTATCACTGCTAATTATCAATGGCATAAAAACACTCTCTATTTACTATAATCTATATGAATTTGTATGCCAATTTTTAAAACACTGACTATAAAATTAAATATTCAACAGCAGCTTAAGTTACTCATTGGAAAACCTTTAAATGTGTTGATTCATGCTTTTTAGTAAGTGCTCCCTCATTTTACATATTTTCCTCCAGAACTAGCAGCAATTTCAATGATTGTCTTACTAAAAATTTTCCACTTTATGGTATAAATACCATAGTTTAGTAATCTGATTCCACAAAGAGGGCATTGATAATGGTGTGGTTTTTAAAATCAGACCTTATTTCCTAATTTGGCATGGATTTTTCACTTGAGTGTACTTTCATGATATATAATTGGAAACATTTTGGACTAACTTGGAAGCAGTTCCATAACCAGTCACTTCCTCCAAATCTCCTTTAAGACCATGTGGTTTCAAGAAGCATTTCCAGGAAAACCACAGGAGTAGGTTTTCTCCATTTAAAATTGTAATTTCAATCAATAGAATGAAATAAAATATACTCTATGTCTCTCTGGAAGTCATAATTTTAAGCTAGTGAGAGAGCGTGATTGAAATGGTAAAGCCTTAACACTTGTTAATGGAAGTAAGGTTTGTTTCCACTTTGGGTTTTGGCTCTACAAAAACAGTTTCTATTGACTTGCAAGTAATTGTGGAATCAGCACAGTGATGGGATTTCACCAGCTGTTGTAAGAGTGTAGATGTTGACTTGTGTGACAAGTTAAAATGTTGGCTCTTCAAAGCTCACGGAGCACATAAAACGATCTAAAGTTTTTCCAACCTAGTTGCACACAGGATGAATGATACAAAATCATCCTCTCATCATCACCATCACTATTATCACCACTTTTAGCCAAGTGTGCTAAAAGTGCAAAAGTCTGCATGCCTAGCTAAGAAGAATCTTAGTTGTACAGTTCAGAGGCAAGGGGTAGAACTTTTGGACTCCAGCAATACTTTTGTACTGGCATTTCTTTCCTAAGGGGCCAGCAAAGATGGTAAATGAGATGCTATGTATTCTGAGGGGGTAGAGAAAAACTTTTTTTTAGATTTCCTACAATAAGAAGGAGACAGTTTAGCCTAGGGAATTTAGAGGCTGATTTAAACATTAGGACATAAAAGTTTGGTGGTATTCTCCTGCTTGAAATTATATGTGCTGCTAACTCCTCTGAAGAGGCTGAGAGAAATATGATGCTTGTGTTACTGAATGTTTCTGTGTTCGCAAGTACTTTTAAAAATAAAATTTTAACTGGTGTTACTTAGCCAAAATATCGATAATAAATATAGTTTGTAATGCTACTGTGTCCATTATATATTCTCTTTATTAAATAAGAAGCATAAAACTTGAGATCTGAAATATTTCTTTACTACATGCACTTTTCACCAAGGATACGTTTAGATTTAGAATTCCTTAATTGTTTAATTACAAAGTCTTGTAAAGTACATGAAACAGTGAACAAAATATTTCCAAAAGAGTCCTTCAAATAAGAATCATTTGTTACATAAGTAAACTTACAGAACCAGGCCTTGGATAAGGAACTTTTCCTTCATAGACTGACCAGTGGTATTCAGGTCCTTCCTTATGTGCGTAAGGTCCGTTGAAGACTGCCCGAATGCTAGACATATGATAGACACATATAGCATGCCCTCGAAAAACATTACTGAAAATACAAAAAAGATAATTATTATTCTAGAACTAACTAGCAGATCACTTAACCAAACACTACAGCCTACAAAGATAAGAGTCAAATCTTTTGAGTAAAGTAATTGCAATTTCTTTAAGCAAAAAATATTCTAGATATGTTAACTATTGCAATATTTCAAATTTTGAAACTCTAAAACTTACCATTTTCTTAATTGCCTACTGAACGCAACTGAAAATGGAATTGTTGGAATGACAAAATTAATATCACTTCACTTATTTTTAAACCTGGTATTGTGTTTTATATTTTTTTATTAAGGGAGATCTGGCCGTCATATTAACAAAGACTTATTCCCAAGTTGAATTACTCATTTAGGTATTATCTCCTTTTATGTTGTTCTATCTTCAAAGTAGACAGTGTTTTCTCACTCACTATGCTGTTACTATTGCTACCGATTCTATTAAGATGTATTAAATTTATTAATGTATGTGACTTCAAGAACAATTTAAAGTCTTACGAAAATTTAAGGCTTTTTTTTTTCCATTTTTTAGCTGGGTTCATGTAGACATTAATATGCTTGTATATTTCTTCCTCCAGTCACCGAAAAGTATCTATAGTAAAAAGATGACTGGACTGCTTATGTTAAGCATGAGAAAATTTTGTTATATAAAACTTAGGTCTCTCATCTCCAGAACTAACAGCAAGCAAAATAATTTTCTTGATTAAAATTTCTGCTTGACAGTATAAAGGCAGTAGTTGACTAACTATGGCAAGCTTCATTGAAGGCATTTGTAATCAAAGCTTACGAAAGAACATTTTTAAAGATTATTTTTAAAAACAATCTGGCCATATTTCTTAATTTAGCATCAACCGAATGAATTTTAACATTATCAGATTCTCTGTATTGTAAGAATCCAAACAACTAATGTTTGTAAAAGTGTTTTGCAAAATTCAAAGTTCTATATAAATAAAGTTTCCTACATTCTAAGACACCTGTAAAACAGAAGTCATGTTACTGCCCTACAGTGCCAATTTACAGATTTTATAGCACACCTTGAAGCAATTGGAAACGCCTAGGATACAGGGAACACTTGAGATAGTCTCCTAACTAAAGTAGTAGCACACCTTTGATCACCATTCTACAAATATCAATCGTTATGTCAGGTAACAGCTGGGAAGCTTTTGTTCTCAGATTTATATAAATTAAACAGTCAAAACAGAAATTATAGTAGAAAATCATGTCTTATGTTTGATTTCTCAGAAAGAGCCCTTATGCTATCATTTAGGAAAACAGCTTATAATCTGATCTTATTAACCCATAGAAAAACGATACCAATTATTCCATGGCTTAAATTTATCATATAAATCCACTGAATTATCACACAATGTTTGAATTATTCACAGCATAAGAAAGGAGCTGAAGTTTAAAAAGTTAAGTATTCATGTACTATGATAACTACCAACCTACATTAACTGTTTTTCTTTGCATCAAAGAATAATTGATAGATAAATTGTTTCCATGTTTCTCTGTTGAAGGAAAGGTCTCTTTGCAACAGCAGGATTCTTGTCTAAAGAGATGTATTATATTCTTGTCTAAAATGAGCATTTAAAACCATCTGCTGAAAAATAAAAAACTAAAGCTGTGTAGAAAGACCCCACATAAGTACAGTATACACAATTATGTGACAGTTTATGGCTTACACAAAGTAAAAGAGAAATTCATTAATATTATTCTGGCCCTGTCAAGATAACTGAGGTATACTCTTCTTTATTTTTTATCCTAATTATTTCACCTACACTATGCCTTATCTAGAAAGATACTCAGGAAATTGTGTATATAACCTTTTAACAAAAACCGATTCTAATATTTTTATTTGTGTATCAAAATACATGAAATAATATTTTATTGATTTTTATAGCACTTTATCATGGGTAAAGAATACAAAAACATAAAAGGGAAAAGAAAAGATTATGTATCTTAAACTTGAAAAGCAAATTTAAAAGATAACAAATGATGAACATGTGTTCACTATGAATCAACATAAGGGCAGGAAAAGCAGAATAAAGGAGTGAGAAGAGTGCTCTGGGATTAAGAAATCAAGGAATTTTTCTTGGATATGGGAATTGATAAGTACTGGAGAACTGGTTTAAATCAGTATTGGAGGAGAAAGTCATTTCAAGCAAGATAAGTGAATAAATAAAAACATAGTAATGGAAATTAGCAAAGCAGACATGGACTGGCATCTGTCAAGGCATTATCTTCTCAAAATCAGACGATTAGTGAACTTAGAGGGAAAATATCCAGAGGTGAGTGAGTAACAGTTGATACAGAACCCTGAAAGTCTGGCTTGGAAAATTTTATATGATGAATAAAGGAATTTTCCTAGACTTTCCAACATATCTTATAATAACATATTGTAAGGACTGCTATCTTATGAACTGTATGTGGAAAAAAAAAATCACTGTGTGAGTGAAGAGATTAGGATACTGACACAGGAGGATTCTGGGTACTACACCAAAACATGATTTGGATTGAGATTGAGCTTTGGAAAAAGAAAGTACATTTGCAAACATTGGAGAATAAAGATCAACTGGTGACTCATGAAGAGTAGAAAATGAGAACAGCAACTGGGTCAATAGTCTTTCAAGTTACGTACACCAAGAAGGGTGAATCCAGTGAGGTATCTCTTGATTTATATTATTTTTCTTGACTGTATAAGTTTCTCACCTGGTAGTGTTAAAGAGTCCAAATATCACTGGATTCTTATGATCTCTGGTAGGTAGCAAGAAAATGTCCTCTGAAAAATTAAAGACCATTCCATCACTTAGTATTGTTAGCTCTCTACATGCAAAGAAAATGTGTTGACATAAATTTGTTTAGAACCCAATATAGACTTTAAGATGTATATTTCCATATCCAATCGTACAACCATGACCAAATCTTAACAGAGCCAATCCTTCAGCTGCTCTGGGTGACCTTGAGCTGAACAACAGGAATGAACCAGACACTGAATCTAAGCTAACCAGATGAGCCTGTTTTTGTTCTTGTAATTTCTTTTCCCCCAGCATGTGGGCCTGGCCAAAATGAAAAGAACAGAAACTTGCTCTATGTTAGATAGAGGTCAAATACACAGAAAACAAGTTTTCTATTTGTCCTAGAGATAGTTACAAAGAAGCATATACACAAAAGAGCAAATTTAATTCACCTGAAAACATTTACCTAATTCATCAAAATGTGTGTCAATTCTATTCGTTCCTGGTACCGAGCAAACAAGTCTGGCTTTTAGGAAAGTGCTCCACTTATTCACCAGTATTCTCTGTCCTCCTATATCATTCTGTGAAAAACAAAAGGAGGTAAATAGGTACCCTAAAGAATTTTGACCAATCACAGATTTTATTATTAAACATGCGGATGCTAAGAGTCATGACTTTTTTATTTAACTAGGAAAATTTGGCATAATTCTCAAGTAATGTCAAATGTTCAATTCCCCACAATTTTTTTGTTTTTGTTTCTTCGTTCTGCCTTATCAGTGTGCTTTCACCCTGATATATTAAATATATTTTGCAGATATTAAACGATATTAATATAGAAATCTCTCCCAAATAGAATAGTGGAGAGATACAGTAATCATAATTATTACTTTATTTGTAAACAATCTGCCTCTCTCAGAAATATAGAAGCGTCCCTTTCTTTTCTTCCTTTAACAAAGGAAGAAAGCTTTTCAAGAAAGTTTGAAATACATACACACACACACAACACAATATCTATACTATACATGTATATACATATAGACACACACCACAAACATAATATACATATATGCACATATTTATATATGTGTAAATTTATTCTTAAACATCTTCTTAAATGCCAAGGTAACTTTACATTTGTAATTTTATTAGATTAGCTCAATATATATTGTTATTCCTAGTGGTTTTAAATGTTCCCAAACAACCTCTCTAAATATTCAATAAACTACAGATGGCTTTTTAAAATAACCCTAACCAACCAAATTATTCAAACATAGCTATGCATATTATTTGTACTGCGTACTAAAGAAATAAAAAAGATTTTGATTAAATTCATTAAGAAAAATAAAGTTCAAACTTCTGCATGGGAAGAAGGATGGTCTAATTATAGACTGTTTCTTCTTGGTATGGCTTCAAAAATGGGGAAAATCATACAAAACACAAGGTTCTTTTAAGATACGTCTTTTACTAGATATGAAATGTAAAGGTTGGTATAGTAAATATCAATGGTAGGCAGTCTATAGAATTCTAGAATTCTATAGAGTACTAGAAAATATTTAAAAGTAGAAACTTACTGTAAACTTAATAAAGGCCTGACCATAAATTGTGAGATAAGCAAGCATAATGAGAGGGAAAGCCTCACCACACAGAGTCGCCCCACCCTGGCGTAAATTGTGTGGGCATTGTCTTCTGCCTCCAGTGCCTTTTCAGTAAAAAAGAAATATACTTTGTTGTCATCTCTGTCTTCATTGTCAGGAATCATATATGAACCTACAAATTTTGGTTCTATAGCAACAAAATATAGGAGAGAAAGTGAAATAGATATTATAGCAAAATGATAACAAGTTATTCCAATACATTATATGTCATCTGAATCCTTCAGTTTAACTTTCATTATTTCATAAAAGAAATATTTTCATTGAATTTTTTTACCAAACTTTAAAAGTGATGAAGAAATCTCTACTTTATTTGCATATTAACAGCCATTTTGGAAATATTACAGGAATATTTAATTGGAAACTAAAAGAATCCAGGAGAGAAGAACAATTTCAAACAACATACAATGCGAACTTAAAATGCATCCAGGAACAGATTGTGAACACGGTGAAGACAATCTATAAATTTCCTCCCATTGTAGGTAAAAACAAAATCTAAGTATAAGTAACATTAAATAAATAAAAGTCACAATAAATAAATCTATTATTATTTATTTTTAATTCATAAATTATCTACCAGCAGAGCACTCAGATCATTTTAATTTCAAAGTAGAAAATTTATATTACATTTTTGAGATTCTAGTCCAAGAAATTTGAATAAATGATCTTTGATATGGTACGTAAAATATGTGAAAGGTATCATCAATAATGACTATGCATTTTAAAGCTTAATAAAAATGTGGAAAATGATTAAAATGCTCAACATAAAACAGTATTCTAGCACCTACATATACCTGTGTGCCAAAATATAAAACTTACTTCTCACAAATAATTCTGTATCAATGAATGTCTAGTGACTTTCCTAGAGTTTTGTCTCTAAAGTACAATGCAATCCTATTAAAACAAGCAAAGCAGGGCAATCGATTCATCAAAAATTTTATAACAATTGATAAAAGTAGACAAAAAAGCTTATTGGATTTGGACTTTTCACTTTTCATACATTTGTTTTATTTTCCTTATTTAAATACTGATTTCTAAGCATTGTTCAAAAGGCATACTGATTTTATAATTAAGCCAATCAATTTTGATAGAAAATTATATATACATAACATATACAATATTTTAGTTAAAGAATATTGCTAGTAAAGCATCCCGAAATTTGTAAAGGAATTGTATTTGTATTCTCATTATTATCGAAATGGCAACGTTTTCCATAGGTTTTAAAGTTGGTTTCAGTCCTAATTCACATACTCTTCTCCTCATCCTTACCGTTCAATAAACGCTCATCGTCATGCTCAGTGCGGATATGGGACAGTCGTCCCATGCTGCGGAAGATCGAAGCATCTCTGATCCAGTAGTCACTGTAGAGTCCAGTAAACAATTCAGTACCTACATGGGAGCAGCAGTAAAAGAGAAGTCACCAGTATTGTTTCTGGATTTGAAGACAAGGTACAAGTCCCAATTATATTAAACACATCCATATCTGTAATATGTATTTTATGATATTAATACTATTGTTGTTAGGCACATGGATGGTACAGTAAGACTCCCAGGATTTGAGTCCAGAGTCTATCACTTACTAAGTTTGAACTTGGGCAAGTTGTTAAGTTCCCTGTGCCTCAGTTTCCTCATTTACAAATGAGAAAAGGAATTGCATTCAGTAGTAAAGCACTTGAAAGAATAGCTGGGAAATATTAAGACCTATATGAGTTTTTGGTAAATAACCTAGCTTCATTTATTTTCCTAGACTTCTTTTAACCGTCATATCAGGGCTTTATCATTATTATTGTTATTGTGATGATTACAGGTCTTATATGTCAGTCAGCTAATCCAAATTGTTCTTGTAACAAGATATTCCTATCATTAATATGATTTTAGTGTGGGAACAACAAAGGCTAACCAAGGTTAACCAAAGTCTAACCAATCAGTTGTCATTCAGTTTGTAAGTTTGTGGCTCAGTCAGATAGGAAGAATATAAAAAAGCGCTCAGAATTTAATCAGTCAACATGATTGAATGAAGTTAGCTGTAACGTGGTGGCAGTCACAGACTTAAAATCAGACTGAGAAATTACACAATGTACGAAGGGTCTTAGGAAATAAGCATGTGTCTTTTGAGTCAGAAAAAAGACATTAAAATAACTTAAGGGAAGTATAACTTGAACCCCAGAACGATCAAGAGCTCTGAAGCAGAGGGACTTAGAATCTTTTCCCAAAACTCACAAAAGGTAATCAGTGTGCCCACAAGTTGGACTGGGAGGATGTCCTGGCCATACCCAGCTCAGTTGTCCTGTCTCGGGCAAAAAATCTCTGGCCAAGAAATAAATGATAACAGCAAGTTGCTGGAAACAGTAACCTCAAAGCAGAGTGGTAAAGTGATTTTCTTAATGAGACATATAACTTTGGTCTAGTTCTAAAATAGATATGATTATTATATTACATGTTCCTAATGCTTTTTTGCTTAGTTTGGAATGTGTGTGTATGCATACACATGATATTTAAAGTGCTTTAAAGCTTAAGAGATTTCAAAATTAATTATATTTCCAACCTAATATATCTAATTATGTAATTAATTTTATAATTATGATTATTAAAGTTGCAGGTATAAGAATTAGACCAAATATATAAACAGGATTTAAGAGATCTTGAGTACTTTATTTATAAGTCTTATTTAATAGAACTTTAAAAATTGTTTCATTATTCATGAAGAGTTTTTTCACCCAAGGTAAAGTTTTTAAAGCTTTAGAAAACTTTAAAAGAGTAAATATATTTGTATGATTTAACATTTGAGAAAATTATCAATTAAATTATACATATAGTAGTTTATAAGGAAGCTTATTTGCAATTTGCATTAACTATTAATTTTTTTAAAGTACAGATGATTGCATTTGTTATACCAAATTTAGAATAATAAGATATAAATTAAACTCAAAGATTAAAAAAATAAGCTTTGGAAGTACTACTATAATAGTCCTTTTTATTTTAAAAAGATTAATTCTAATTGGTTTTTCTCTGTTCACAAAATCCTCTGTGCGTGCTTAAAGCACTCTATGAGATACAAATAAATATAATCTATGGTTTCCAAAAATGAATTCATTTTAAACTATGTATTCTATATGAGAAAGAGAGGAAAAAGTAAATGTGGCAACGCATTAACAACTGGTGAATCGAGGCAAATGGTATACAGGTGTTAATTTTCTTTCAACTTCTCTTTGGATTTGAACATTTTTCAGATAACAGAGTTTTTAAAAAGATATACTTGTTGAGCTCATCTGGTATATTCAACTTACGCTAAGTGAAATGTATGATGTAAGGAAAATAACAAGACTAAAAAATGATTATTTAAATTTGGACTTAACAACAAAAAATTTGGCAGAGAAAAGTTATGTCGGAACTCTTACTTAAGCAGATAATTTGATATCTGTTATTTGATAATAGAAAGGGAAAACACTCACATAGTTTATATCAAAGTCAGTTAATTAGTGCTGTCTTCCCTAGAAATTTTGTCTATGTTTGAAGAAGTAGTATTTTGAGAACAAATGAACTCAGTGGTTAGGAATATGACCTGTTATCTGGAATTCAGTCTGAACTATTTGAACATGGATAAAAGAGAGTCATTAAAAGGACTTTGGAATCATCAAGTCTATGGCATAACCAACCAGTTGACCCTTAAAAAAATTAATTGACTATTAACACGAGTGTAGATTTCTCTGAAATACCTGTTTTTAATTATTATAGTTAAATTATGTTCCCCAAACCAAATATAAAGGCTATTTTCTTAAATGGTTGTAAATGTAATTTATTTTGCTAATGTGGGCTGTGCTGAATCTTTAATGTATAATTGGTATAAAGATTAGATTTCTTTAAAATCATGAGTTGTCTATTCCTTAAGATTTTAATATTTTATTTTTATTTCTTAAAGTGTTTTAGACTTTGATAACTGAAAATATTGTTATGGGAAAATAATATTTTTATTAGTACACATCAATTTTAATGTATTTTTCTAATTTGGAACATTGTTTCAAAATTATCGTTTTAACCAATGCCATAAAATTAACAAACAAGTACTCATTGGAGCCGCTAGATGGCAGCACTGTAATACTAGATAATACCATATCCAGGAAGGATTATCTGCAAAGAGAAAAAATAAGATATTCCCAATTTTACCTAATTTCCCACTTTGCACTCAGGACAAAGATAATTGTGAGCAATTCCCATGACACAACAGGAACTGTATAACTTAAATTTCAAAGACACTATAGAGTTGCTAAAAACGATAAGCACCGTAAATAAAAACAAATGTGTTTCTGTTGGAAATGTTAGATTTTCCTCAGAAGGGAGAGATTTTCCTTTCATATCCTCATATCAATGTAAAATTTTTAAAAATTCATCTTAATATATAATAATTATGTTTGACAAAATACTTTCATAGGAAAATTAGAAAATAATTAACAAATAAACAACAGTAATAATAAAGCTTTAGGTAAAATAATGCCTAATAGTAATTAAATAAGCAAAAATACTAGGAATCATTATAATTTTTAATACAATTTATAGTAAATACATAGTCTCTAATTACATTTAACTATTTGGTATCAGAAAATTTGTGAATCAATACCTAGATCTTTTACAGGATGCAAAAATAACATCTAGATAAATCATATTTTCATGGATTAAAATAGAAAAACATTTTATAAGAAGACTAAAATATGTTTTAGGGCTTCAATGATAACCATCGAACTACCCAAGGATTTAGTTTTCCATGTTTATGGAAAACTAAAGTGAGTTTAACTTCTTGTCACACTCAACAATAGTCTCTATACAGAGAAAAAAGAATAGTAGAAATAGTTCTGCAGTGGCAATCTGGCAAACTAATTCCCTAGCTCAAAATCTGCCAGGTGATGACCACAAACTTCAAAATCTCAAGGTCTCAGTTATCTGTAGACTCAAAGAGACCTCCATGGAATTCTCAGAACCTGCCAAGCTTTTACGTTCTCTCTGCTCTTTGGCCTGGAATCCCACACCTCTCTTCTCACCTCCCCTTCCTTTTGCCTGGTTGATTGCCCACTTTTTCCATGACGTCTTGTCTGGCCAAACTTTTGTTAGTGTAGCGGTTCCTAGGGCCACCGTAGTTCTGGTACCCATTTCTATCCTACTGCTCGTCCGACTATATATTAATCGACTCTTTATGTGTTTGAAATGGTGCCTCATTAATGTCTGAAATACAGAAAATGCTCAATAAATATCTGTTGAATCAATGAATGGCTTAATGTGAGTTAAGAATTAAATATGTCAGAAGCTCTTTTCAGGTGTTTTAAAAGGCTGTGAAATGCAATCGGGGCCAGGTGTGGTGGCTCTCGCCTGTCATCCCAACACTGTGCCGCGCAGCCTGGAGGGTCGCTTGAGTTCAAATGTTCAAGATTGGCCTGGGCAACATAAAGAGACCCCCATCTCTACAATAATAATGATAAAGTAGCTGGGCATGGGGACCTGTGGCCCCAGCTCCCCAGGAGGCTGAGGTGGGAGGATCGCTGCAGCTGGCAGGTGGAGGCCACAGTGAGCTGTGACTGTGCTACTGCGCTCCAGTCTCAGCAGCTGAGCCAGACCCCGCCTCCAAACAGAGCAAGGAAACATTCAGGGCAAGATGCTAATCTTTAAAAACTGTTTCAGAGGGAAATTATCAAAAGAAAGAAAAAGCTGCTAGGGATTTATATGGAGAACAAATTTGAATTTTTGTTCCCGGATGGCCTTATGTTATTTATTAAGTTTAATATATTAAAACGGAAACTCTATTTTTTCAAACATTTGCCCCCAAGAATTTTAGCCCAAAGGACATTATATTGTGATTAAAAGACTGTGTCAACACTATATTGCTTATGTGAAAGAAAATAAGACAATCATTTGACTCCTAGAAATAGATAAAAACAAATTCTTTATAAGAATTCTAAAACGTGTAATTAAAATACTTTTCTATATAACTCCTTTTTTACAATGTAAACCCTACTTGAAGTTTTAATTAAATGCATTGCATTGCCTTAATATTTTAGGGAATGTATCAAGAGTTTCATTCATGGACTATATATTATCTGAGTTTTTATTGACCGTGTTGTATTTTAATTGTATAACAAGAAAAATTCGCAATAGTGTTTCATGACCTTCTTGTTAAGTTTTACTCAAGCATTTCTTCTGTTTATGTTATAAAAATGTATGTTGTGCAAATCTAAATAATGTGAAACATATTTGCCTCATGGGACAGCATATGGCTAAAGGCTGAGTTAGCTGCCTCACTTTATAACCGAATTTTGTAATTTTATTAGAAAATGATTCCACTGTGAATGGGTGGTCTTGCCGAATCACTATGACATGCATAGCTACAAAGAGAAAATGCAGCTGGGTCCCATGGCGCACGCCTGTAACGCCAGCACTTTGGGAGGCTGAGGCGGGTGGATCAATGAGGTGAAGAGATCAGCATCATTCCGGCCACCATGGTGAAACCCTGTCTCTACTAAAAATGTAAAAATTAGTTGGACGTGTTGGTGTGTGCCTGTCGTCCCAGCTACTCAGGAGGCTGAGGCAAGAGAATCACTGAACCTGGGAGGCAAATGCTGCAGTGAGCCGAGATCGCGCCATCGCACTCCAGCCTGGCGACCCAGGGAGACACCGTCTCAAATTAATAATAATAATAATAATAATAATAATGCACTTGAGAGGATGAGGATGGTTGAAAATGACTCACATATTTCAACATTGCTGTTCACACTCACATTCTGCTTAGGATGTTGAAAGACACCAGGAAAAATGTGTCATTTTATCAGGTCTTTAGCTGCTGCTTTGGCTTTCGATTTGTTTTGGTTTGGGCAGATGATTAGCACCAGCTATCCATGTTAAGAAGGTGGTTTTGAGGCGTGAAGGAAAAAGAAAACCATCTTTTGAATCTGTTCATTTGTATGTGCTGTACTCTCGAGGACCCATGGCTGTACTCTTGAGTTTTCCTGGTAGCAAACCAATGATATTGATACTCATCATGGTTAAACCAGATTCTCAAAGGAGAGAATATAAGTGGGGAATTGAACAGTGGGCCTTTTTTCTTCTTCTTTTACCTCTTTTGATTGTCTTTTCATTGTGAAGGAACCATAAGCAAAGTATTCAAGTATCTCCTTAGAGACTAGCAGTCATGGCCAGAAGCTACAGTAAGCATGTGGATAATGGGCATTCTGCCAAGTGGGACAGAAAGAGCAGAAGCCTTGGATAAGAAATTATAGATATTCTTTAGGGACAGGAACGTGGTAAGGGAATAACCTGAGGTTTCTATATAGTTGGGGTGAATTCAAGAAACCAGGCAATACATTTACTTATTATGTCTATAGAACTTACCATTATAAAGACATATATTCTAACTTCATTTAGAATTTTTTCATTTGTTTTTCTAATAAATGATCTTTGTGCCAGATATATTCCCTGAATGTAATTATAGTTAATTAAAAATAAACAATTATTTATTTAAAATGCTTTGTTATTAAGAACTTGAAACAATAACTTAAATTTTCTCTGCATGCATTCAACTCCCATTCATTCAATTGACATTGACCTTTAATTTATGAAATTAATAATGAGATATATTCACAAAGGTATTGTTATTATGGATAAAAGTTTAGTCAGGAAGAGGTTTTCAGTGGCTGTAAACCTTGTAATTTTTTTTGCTGAATAAAGTAATAGGACAAAAGTGTAGAAAAAATTCATGTACAATAAAATGTATTATTAGTAATTATTTGCTGAAATAAAATTTAGTGAACATTTGCTTTGAAAAGCATCCCTAAAAATACTCCAACAACAAAGTTAATAGTTTCAAAGCAAAGTGTCAAAAGGTCCATGACAAATCAGGGTGTGTTTTTGCCCGAAACACTAGCAACATATGTCTTTTCATATCTTAGGCACTCCAGGCATGGTAAGATTATACCTAGAACTGGTAATACAAGTATAGGTCAGAATAAAATTTTAAAATAAAAATGGCAATAGAATTTAAAGGAGAAACTATAGTAGATTGTAATGTTACTGAAGATATTATCCACTTAATTAGAATATTACAGCATTATATCAGACATAATTGATAAAAAGAGTCAGCAAAAATATCTTCTCCTTGGCCAAAATGACATATGACATAAAGAACACAATTTCCTGGATTTTTATTTGGCCAATCACCGAACTTAACAATTTAGTAGCAAGATAATTACTAAGTATTTGGATGATTTGAAAGCCATGGATAAGAAATGCAGCAATTCATTTTACTGAAAAATTTATTGTTTCAACAAGCTGCTTTTATAATCAAGTTATAATGCCTTGTCTTCTTCAGACAGTTACTTAAAACCACTTCAAATACAGCAGGAGCAATCACAGTGGAGGAAAACTTGGCTTAAATGCAGAAATATTGCACCTGAGATATGAGCTGATATGCTACCAAAATTAATTGTGTTACTACAAAGAGCATTGGAAGCTCAAGCTTACTTAATATTATGATTTCATTTTGATTAGCTTCTGAACATATACAACATAGTTCTGTAAGAATCTTGTTTTTACTCCTTAAATCCTTTGTCACATAGAATTATTACAAGCTATCAGGGTTTCATTTCTAAATTACAATAGAAATTGAATAAAAATGTGCTTTATAACTTGTCTTCTATCAAATAAGCTTCAATATTTATTCTATTTTTTATTAACCCCTTCTCCATATGCTCTTAAGTCAACTGAATTTAAGTTAACTGAATAAAATTGTATTTGAAACTAGGGAGTCACATAGAAAATTCTCTAATTTGCAAGCACCTTTTTTTTGAGGTCAAGTAGCTTTATGATTATGCTACCAGTTTCAGTGTTTTATCCTTAAATTTGTCTTCATGTGAACAAACATTAAACGTTGTGTGACATAAAATTAACCATGAAACTAAGAAGTAGCAATAGTCTAACAATAGTCATCTTCTGCTGGAGTCTTGTCTTAACCCATCAGCAGAGAACATGTGTGGTCACAAAATACCACATTAATGCATTCTTTCTCAGTCAGAATAAGCTGTACCAAGCTTGCCAAATTCCAACTCAGGTAGCTCCATTTTTCCAGCCTACATTCCTGCTGCTTTTTCAATTGGGTGAATTATTTTTACTTCCCCTCTTTTAAAGAGTTTCTGGCTCACATAGGTTATCAGGTTTCCATCCAGTGGCTGCTGCATTTCCACAGTGAGTGAATGATCTCTCCAAGGTACTTTGGGATGAAAATGAATGGATAAATGTGAAGAATTATATTTTTATTTCTTCTCTTTGGAGGGATTATTCTATAACTTTTCTGTTTAACTTGGAGGGCTCTTTTGATTTGATTTCTCTTCTGAATAAGCGAAACAGCCACCCAGATGGCAAGCACTTCAGATTTCAGCATAGTGTAATTTGATTTGGAAGTTCAATGAAATTCACTTGGAAATGTCCCTCCAGTAATATTTCCCTCTTAGAAATTCCACTTTTAAATTCTTGGCTTCATGCAGAAACAAGCTCCAGGGATACTGAGTAGTGAGTGGCAAGGTAGTCATAGAAATTATTTTTAACTATTTAAATGTTAAAAAAAATTTTTCTTCTAATCTCAGGATTTCACTATAGAAGCAGTATATACTGTGTAATTTTTAGTTTCCAATTCCCTTCATATGATTCTTATGAAAACAGCATTCTAAAATTAATTTTTTATTTGTTTAGGAACCTCAGTGAGTATTGCATTTAGTATTTATAGGAGACCTAGTTTTTGCAAGATACTACGTGGCACAAGAAAGAAAAGAAAGTCTCTTTTTTTCAAACGTAATATTTTTGAAAAAAATCACTAACAACTTTAGAAGAAGATGTATGAGCCTATCAGATATGTAAATTTTAATTTATATTCTTTCAATTGCTTTGGAGTTTCCAGCATTTATGGATCTGGCATCCCCCAAAAGTGTTATTTCTTTTTTTTTTTTTTTTTT